>JBBPDH010003572.1:0-11576 GCA_037974565.1 Clupeocharax schoutedeni
TACTGTACATCCATCTGTAAATATTATTCAGTTTCTTCTTGTACATACACTCATAGCTTATAACTCATAACTTATACTTTTATCCTGCACTTGCTGCTTATTGCACTTCTGGTTAGACCTTCGTTGCCTTGTACTTGTACATGTGTAATGACAATAAAGCTGAATCTAATCTAATTTAATCTAAATTTAAAACATACAATAAAAGTTGAAAAAAATACACTATGCTAAATACACAAAATAATGGGGTTTAAACACTCCAGATAAATAACTCACTATTAAAAAATAGTAACACTATAAAAAAAAAAAAAACTAGTAACACAAAAAGGGGTTTGGAGTTGTTCCGTATACCGTATACGTTATTGAATGCAACAGAGATTATTATTTTCATGTGCACTCACTGAGGTGTCACACTGGCAATGCAATGTATCTCTAAAAGGTATCACTATCATTACAGTATCACTGTTTTAACAATGTATAACAGGGAGTAAAGCATCTGTTAACTTGTAGCTGAAGGATAAGTAATACATTACAATATGCCAGAAACTCCCTCTAATTAGTCAATTACAGCCAGCTTACAACTTACTTAATTTACAGCCAAGTTATTTTACAAGTGATTGTTTGTTGTTGTTATAGAAAAGTGTTCTTACGTTTTGGGTGTCAGTGAAAAGAGGCTCTAGTTACAGATGCGGCTATTACAGACAGGGCATTTTAGGTGGGCTTTTGTTCTATTTTTAGTTAGTATTATCCTCTAGCGCTCTGTTCGCGAAGTTACACAGACTGCCTGATCTTTACTGCAAGATGCTACACCTTTCAGAAGTTTTCCTTTCATGGCTGACAGCTGATGACAAAAAAACAACAACAACTAGGCCACAGATAGGCTGTAGTAGGCCAGTGGCTGTAACAGCTATGCCTACAAAAATCAAATACAAGCGAAGCCAGTGGGTAAGGAAAATATGTATAAACTATTTTATATCCTAGAGCTCTGCAGGCCAGGCAGCCTAACCTGGGGGTGATGCTCCAGGGAGACTCCACCCTGTAGGGAATGGAAGTCTCTCAGGATATAAGCGTCTGCTTAATGTTGCAAATCAAGTAGGAGAGTCTATTTCGATGTGGTTTGCAAAGGAATCGCTTTAATCTTGTATAGTATTCTAGGTATGTTTGATTTGCATTAAGCAGAAAAAATGGTTCCTGAAATTTCTTCCTGGATATATACTACTCTCTTTTCTGTCGCTGTATTTCAGGCATGGACCACAATGAGTTGTCTCCCAAGCATAGTACTCACTTGTGGATATATTAGTCAACACGTCTGTGTAAATCCTACTTTCATTTTGCTTAATCTGTATGGAGAAGTGTTGTCAATGAGTATAAGTTCACCATGCCCTAGCTTCAGATAGAGGGGTATTAAGCCCCCCAACATGAAGTCTCAGACAATTTGTGTAAAACAATGTGAACAGGGAAATTCTTAATGTGTGTCACTGTGTGCTGTGCTGCATTCATGTTTAACAAAAGGGATGACTTTAGAAGAATTAGCAGCACCTAAATGCATTTAATAAAGGCTTGATTAGATAAAGTATATCTTAAACTGTTATTGTAAATACTGGGCTTTCTCAAAGACAGCTCTGGAAATTGTTACTCTAACACACATACATTCACAGTGTATTTATTTGTATTTACTCCAAACAATATATATATATATATATATTAGTAATAATATAAACAGTTAGAGAGACCCATCAGTCTGATACCACTCACTGTGATTCTGGCACTATGAGGCTTTAGAGAATGTATTTGCATTATATTATTATTATTATTATTATTATTATTATTATTATATACTCATATATTACTACCAGCTATTACTCTGTTTTATACTGTGATATATTGCTATTAATATCTGTTATATATTACTACTAAATAACAGATATTAGTAGCGGGACCTCCAGTCTGGATGAATATGAGGAGTCATTTATTGTATGTGAGTGTGGTGTAGTTGTGTCCTTTGGGGCCCAGTCATCCAAATGAGGTACGTTTAGGGTGCATATCACACATGCTTCAAGTGCTTTCAATAGAATGTAGCACACTTTCATTCAAGCATGCATTGGGGTCTGCAAAGGGGGCTTGTTCATGCTTTTTTCACCACACATTTCAGTTTAGCAGTCTTAGCACACAGATAGGGATGAATCAGAGTGAAAAATATTATCATCTGTGTGTTGCAAGCATGTTTACCTAATACCTATATTGGAGGGAGATTGCAGAAGTCAGTTATTTACTTACTCTGTGATGTTTTAAAAAACAGTATTTACACATGATCAATGGATTTTATATCATGTAAAATGAAAGCAGTTTCTATCCACAAGACAACAAATATAGTTATTTTTTAATCATGTATGACCAGAACATTTTAATATTTAATGTTTTCACTCCTCTAGATTTTAATTCCGTCTTTTATTATGTAATTTTCTGTCTGTATGCACTTTGAGATTTTTTTGTAAAATTATTATTATTATTATTATTATTATTATAATTATTATTATTATTATTATTACTTAAAGAGCCAATATCATGGAAAATCCCAATTAGCTCACTGTTTTTAAATTCAAGAGTCTGATGTTCTATGTAAATATTGTTCAAAATAGCACTGGAAAAAGAGCCCATTTTGAAATCACAGTTTTTGTCATATTGCAAAGATGAAAGCATTTATGTATTCACTGAAGACACACACCAGCACTATTTGCAGAGAAGCTGCCACACATCAGGATGCTCCCACCTCTCTACTGGGATCACTCGTGAAATTCTTCTTTCACCAAATATGATGAGCTGAACTAGGTCTTGGGGAACATTGTACAGTTAAATATTTTGAATCTGCATTTCTATATTTTCAAAACAATAGAAATATGGAAATGTAGGGGGGAAAAATCTCACCACATTATGCAGAGGGACTTTAGAGAGCACTCTTTGTAGCTGCATCATAGCTTGGTATTGTAATTGCAAGACCCTACAGAGAATAGTGAGGACAGCTGAGAAAATAATCGAGGTCTCTTTCCCCTTTGTTGTGGACATTTATGTCACACAAGGCATCCGCAAAGCTACAAGAATTCTGGATGACTCCACACAGCCAACACACACCCACTTCTCCCTCCTTCTGTCTCGCAAAAGTTTCCGCAGCATACAAGTCTCCACTGCCAATACGGGACATAGTTTTTTCCCTCAGGCCATGAATAAAACATAAACTCTCTCTCTCTCTCTCTCTCTCTCTCTCTCTCTCTCTCTCTCTCTCTCTCTCTCTCTCTCTCTCTCTCTCTCTCTCTTTCTCTCTCTCTCTCACACACACACACACACACATACACTCTGCTAAACTGAACTCCTTCATTTACACTGAACTGTCCTGCCTTAAACAACATATACCCCAACTGCCACTGTAAATACCCCTGTAATAATATATTTTGTATATCCCTGCTGCTGCTATTATTTACAGTTATTTAATGATATCTATCTGTAGCTATCAGATACTGGGACACACCTCTTAATTATTGAATTCAGTTGGCCCCTTACTTCCAGTGAAGGACGATCTTAATGCTTCAGCATACCAAGAACAATGTCATGTTTCCAACTTTGTGGGCACACTACAGTACATACACAAAAGACCCATTGCTCTCCAATATTGTTCACAAATCTGTCTCAATCTGTTGCTGAGCACGTCTCCTTTGGGAGGGTTGCATTTTTTTTTTAAATTGATCATATAAACAGAAAGCACCATATTTATACATTTAGAAAATACACACTTCTTACCTATTAGCAACCTATGTTTATAGAAAAAGAGGATATACATACAGGGTCATAAAAATTAACAGAGTAATTAATTAATTTACTAAATCAAATTCTTTCAAAAAGGAAATGAAAAATACAGCCTTTTTGTTTTTAATTAAGGTCAGAGATTTAACCAACAGGATACATATAAACAATCATTTAAAACATAGAGTGAACGGTTAGGTAAACATACAAGATTATCTGATTTTATCTAGTGTTTTGGAAAGATGTATTTCCTTGATAATTTTACAGTAGCAGTACTTGCACAGTCCACCGCTACAGATGTTCCTACCAGTCTACAGGTGGTGTTGTGGGCTGTGTGGACTGTTAGTGGAACTGTGTGTTGTCAGTGGGGTTGTGGACTGTGAGTGGTGCTGTGTGGTGCGAGTGGAGGTGTGGGGTCTCCGCCCCTACTGCCCTGCCTCAGGCCGCCTTGCCTTCATCGTGTGTCGGGCTGGAGTAGCAGCAGTGGCTCGTACCTTGACGCCCCACGGAAATATTAACGCCGCATGTTGGAAATGAATAACTGCCCTTTCTTTGACTTTTTCTTCGCCCTAGGCTGAGAAAGCCCTGCCTGACACCCTCGTGTTTTGTTTACACTAAAGGACCTGTGATGCCTCCTCAAAGAACGGTCTCTTTGAGTTAGCCTGTTAGCTGGCTGTCACGGTTCTTCTTTTTGAAGGACCTAGCGAGCCCAAAAGTTCTTATTCGAGCCATATATTTATGCTGGATTTGTCGACCACGTCTATAGGTTAGGATGTTTATAATATTCTCGCTGTCAGGTTTATCTGTCGTTAGATTTAGCCAGTAAATCGTTTTTTGGTCAGATTGTCATATAAAGTCGAACGTCAAGGCTGGCTATCCTGCTAGCTAACGGCTACGTGACCCTTTTTACAGCGTTTCACCAGTCTTCACAGGGAAATTCAGATGTTCCTAAGGTGCCACACTCGAGCACGCGTGGACTACGAGAGAGAAAAATGGATTAAATCGACATTTCAGTCGGGAAATTCAAGTTAAGGTGCTCTGGACGGCGAGCAAGTTGGCTAGCCTCCTGCTAGCTAGCTTAGCAACGGCAGATAAAGTACCAAGTAAGTGTGCAATTTTGTTTTTGACTCTTTACCTTTGCCAACTTTCCAGCTCGTTCATATTACTGCTGACTTTTAGCTCGCTGGCTGCTAAATGAGGCTTATCAAATGCATGAAATGCTATTTTGACTTGAGAAGAGTTTGTAAAAAAGCATAAACTAGCTAGGGAGTTAAGGAAAAAAATCTGTTTCCATACATAGAGAGAAAACCGAAGCACATAGGAATTCTTAGCAGGTGTCTATACAGAGTTCTGTTTGTTTGTGTGTCTGGAAAATGTAGTCTCTGAAAGATCTCACTGACAGTCGTCCATGACATTAAGGTTTGCTGCTCCCTCTGGGTGTGTTTAGTGTTTTTGGCTGAGAGCGTGAGAATTATGCACACTGTTAATTGTATTTAGAAAGCCCCCAGAAACACTCCTGTAAACCCAGCTCAGTGGCTTGTTTCGAAAGTCTCCCCTACGGAAGCGAGGCGTAGCCATGTCCTGCTGCCTCAGCTTTCAGAAACATGTCTGTTCTAAATGTATTTTAAATATCTGTTGCTGTTGATTTTTCTTTTTGCAACAGATTGATCTACAGATTTAAAAATGATGCCTTGGTGTGTGTAGTGCCTGTATTCCTCCTAGGGTCACCTAAACGCAGGATTAGGTTGGGGTCTTGGCTTTGCTTTGGGCTCTTCGGATTTGTTTTCTGTTTTTGTCACGAAAATGTTATTCTGGTTATGTGAACATCTAGTCGATTAAAAAAACAGATGACTGCAGAAATGCTTTCTGCTTTTGCATTCTGGTATCTTTGTAATAGTACAGGAGTCGTCGGTGTAAATTACTTTGCATAAGCAAGACTTACATTATAAGGACAAAAGTATTGGAGCACACCTGTTTTTCAGGGTTTGCGTTTGCCCACTTCCAGTGAATGGCAGTTTTGATGGGTCAGCATACATATACATTTTGAACAAAGCCATGCCTGCAAATTTGAGGACATAGCTTGGGGAAGAACATTTTCTTTTCAGCATGACTGTGTCCCAGCGCACAAAGCAAGCTCCATAAAGACATGGTTGGAGTTTTATGTGAAAGAACTCTACAGGCCTGCAAAGAGCCCTTATCTCAACCTCATCCAAAACTTCATAATTCTCCATACATTGAATGGGCACAAATTCCCACAGAAACTCCAAAAGATTGTGGAAAGCCTTCAAAGAAGAGTGGAAGCTGTAAAGGGGGGGCAACCTCCATATTGTCTATGTAATTTGAACGCAATGTCATCATAGTCCCTGTTGGTATAATGGTTTAAAAACAGTTATTTTACTCTGACACACCCCCTTTTCATTAGATAAACAATAATGTAAAACACACAGTGAAGTAATTGGTATTTGTAGCTGAAAATAACATATGGGTTAGCCTTCGCTGCCCATGCTGTCACTGAGCCTTGACCCTGTTGCCAGCACACTGGTTGTCCTTCTGTGATGCATGTTTAGTAGATACTGACAACCGCACGCTAAAAACTCCTCAGAAGACGTGCGATGTTGTAGATGCTCTGAACCAGTTCTCTAGCCATCATGGTTAGGCCGGCACTTGGATCCTTTTCTGGCTCATAAACATTAAGATTCACATTAACTTTCACTTTGTATTTACTTGTTAGCAATATTGTGGCTGATTAGTGTATGTTTATGTATCAGGATAGTCAGTGGCACTAGTGACTAAGCAGAGATCTCAAGTTTGATGCCTAGTGATGCCACAGCCAGGATGGGCAAAAAGAGTCCAAAGGAGCTCTTTCTGGGTGGGTAGGATTTCCCCTCAGCCAGGATGGTCATCTCTAAAATGGTGTAACAGAATTGGGGGCTGTCATTCTTCATGTTTGTTGAGCTTTATAGCAGTGGTCCCCAACCTTTATTTAGTCACGGACCAGTTTAATATCAGAAACTATTTTCACGGCTCAGCCTTTAAGGAGTGGCAGATAAATATACATATATTATACAAATAAATGATATGCATAATAATGGGGATATTTAAAAAATATAATAATGGGGGTATCTTTAAAATATAATAAAAAACTTTAATCCAGTGTGTACTCCCAGCTTTATTAACAGCATTTTCATACAAGTTTTTAAAAAAAATTCTGAGCATCATTAAATTGTTCTCTGCATTTAAGCAGCTGGCAATCAGGAACAGGGGAGCAGTGTGTGAGGACGGTACCTTGTTCAAGGGTACCTTAGTGGTCCCACAGGCAGCCCTGTGATTTGAACCCATGACCTTCTGATCTCCGGGGCGGCTGTTTTTCAGCAAAACATGCTGTACAGTATATATAAAGGCCTATAGGCCAGTGTTGGGATCACTAAATATGTTATGTATATCTGAACAATACAGGCCTTGTTGGGCGAGAGAGAGTTTGTGTGGTTTGTTTTTATAACCATTGTAATGAGTTTGCTGTTGTAAGAAAGATGTCATTGACCAAAAAACATTCGTCACTGACTCCCGCTAATTATTCCACAGCATTAAGGACTTTCCACAATGTCTGTAACGTTGCAGTTTGCTTAGCAGTTTGGCGCTTAAGAGGTGTAGATGGTGTTTTGCACTCGCACTGACCCAGTTAACTTGTACATGTTAATTTGAACCAGATATTTAATGGCGCATTTTTCTCAGTTTGGTTTTAGCTTTGATGTCTTTTGTGTATGTCATGCTCTCTTGCACTTCACTCACGCACAGCACATTTTTCTGAGCCTCTTCTCCCCCACTTTTCCCCCCTTCTCCCTCATTTCTGAATAATGCCCTGTGCACCACCTGGTAATTACATTTGCGAGCCAATGCCCATTGGCAGCTTTTGTTATTTATGCTATTCGTTCTCTAGAGAGCAAAGATTGCTTTATCCTCACTCCCAAAGGCCAAATTAATGTTTCAGTTGGTTTAGAGTAGTGATGTTATGAGCTGTTAATCTCACGGCTCCTCAGGCAGTGTCAGGAGTTTGTGACTCAAATGTTGAGGTGTCTTCTTAAACAGTGTCACTTCTCAGGCTGAATGTGAGATTTGCCTAAATTGAAAGGTATACTGTTACTACCTTATTATCCATTCCGTTTAGTGGCATGTATTTCAAGGATTATTGAGCATGGAGATTGGTGATTCCAAACACAAGAAACTAAACAGACAAAACAGGGGAAACATTGTGGTTTTCTTCAGAATACACCGGTTCTAGTAATTTAACACATTCTGCTTTGTGGTGAGCATCGTCATTGTCAAAGGGAAAACCAAAAGAAGAACGAGCAGCGTTGTTGTGCGAAGAGTACTGATGCCAGAAACACTCAAGTTTTGAACATTTAGAATGGGACTTACTTTGTTAGCAAGGCATGATTTGTAGAATTTTAGAGCGATTCCTTAATTGGCAGCTAATTGTTTAAAAAGTGTATCAAATCTGTGATAAAATGACTGCACTGATTTTAAAAAAGTGTATCTGTTAGAAAGAAGAAATATTTTGCCTCTTTTTCATGGTTTGAATCACTCCCTTCAAAATATTCACATTTTTGCTTTGCAGCCAGTGAAGAGCTGTATTCACCCTGTGCAGCTTAATACAGTGAAAGAACGGATGGCAACAGTTTAGAAAGTACATGACTATTAATGAAACAAATAACCACTAAGATGGATAAAGGGTCACCCCACTCATAAAAATATTTGTAAACATTTATGGCAGTTAGCAGAAGCTTTTATCCAATGTGACTTCCAACTACAGACTCCTGGGAGCAACTTGGGGTTAAGGGTCTTGCTCAGGAACCCAGCGGTGGTATACTGAAGGTAGGATTCGAACCCATGTCCTCTTGGTCTAGAGGCAAGTATCCTACCCACCAGGCCACCACTAACCCAAAATCAGATGTAACTAATCACCTACAGCACTCCAGGCTGATTGGCTACCACCTGTGATCAGCTGTAATCCTTTTGATTAGTTTAGCATAAAACAGCTATTCCTGGAGCAGTCCAGTGCTTTGTACTGTAACTGAAAGCCAAAACAAAAAAACAATGGGCTGCAAGGCACTGTCAACCCCCCCCCCCTCCCCACACACACACACACACACACTCTTTTTTGGCGAGGAGTGGTCATTGTGTGCGAGAGACAATATTATCAACAAATGTGGCTTGCAAAGAAATAGTCTTGAATGAGCTTTGCCAAAATACATCTCAAAAACTCCATGTCCAAGTGGAAAAAGATGTTTTGGTCAGAGTTAAGTTATTTGACCTCAACAAAAACTGGTGCATCTGACAGAAAGCCAGTACAGCTCACTATCGAAAGAACCCCATATCTAAAGTAAAGCCTGGAGGCAGCAGCATCCTGTTGTGGAGAGTTTCTCTGCAGCAGGGATCGGGGTAACTGTCAGCATAGGAGGAAGTATAAATGAGACAAAACACCATTAAATTACTTAAGAAAACCTGCTGTCCTCTGCCAGAAAATTGTCAGTAAGAAGACGTTTCACCCTCCAACATCACAACAACCCAAAACACACAGTTAAACTGACCCCATAGTGGCTGAGGGGGAGAAAAGGGGGAATGCACTTGCACTGTCCAGTCTTAAACCCTTTTGAAAATCTATGGAATGACTTGAAGAGTGCAGTACATCAGTGGTCACCATCCAATCTGACTGAGTTTGAACAGTTCTGTGGAGAGGAGTGGGCAAATATTGCACAACCTACATGTGCAAAGTTAGCAGAGAAACATCCCAGCAGACTCAAGACAGGAAATAAAGCAGAATGTGGTTTCACAAAGTACTGACACAAAGTATTGACCTCTCAGTGTTTTTTTTTTCTTAACTGTTAGTCATATCATTCACTTCAGTGTTATGTAGCATTTAGTAAATACTGCAGGATTTTTTGTGTTTATCTTAATTTCGGGCTGCAAAGTATAATTCACAAAATATGAATATTTTGCAGGGAGTGATTCATTTCTGTACTCACTGTAAATGTGATTCAGTGTTTAACTCCCCTTGCAATTAAATATAGAACTTGTTTTTTTACTTTGATTCCCCAATAGCCTTTGGAAACCATGACACCAGTGTAGCATGTTGAACAGTAATGTCCTATGTTGTGCAAGAAGGGATATTTAAGTGCATCAGTTTGGGGCGGCTGGGTGGCCTAGTGGTTAAGGCATCCGCCCTGCGACCAGAAAGTCCGGGTTCGATCCCCAAGAACGCCAGGCACCGCCGAGGTACCCTGAGCAAGGTACCGTCCCCGCGCACTGCTCCCCGTGTTCCTGGCTGCCCACTGCTTCACTCGGTGAATGGGTTAAATGCAGAGAATTCAATTTCCTCCGGGATAAATAAAGTATTCAAATAAAAAAATAAATAAATACATTTAAAAAAATTTGGAATTATATAATTAAATCAATAATATTTAATATTACTCAATAAAGTATGACCTCCTCCTTGGCCAAAATACATTTCTTGCCTATTTTCAAATGAACAAAAATGTCTTGTTTTTACTGCCTAGGCCTATTTGTCCATTACTGTTTAAATATGTATTCCTGTCACATTTGTTTCCTTTTAAGAATAATTATGAATCATATTGTAATAACTGAATCCAGTCCAGTCAAATTATGCATAATTTGAGATATCATCATCATGCATTTGAATAAATTTTTTTGAGAGAGCTGTATTGAATTGCACCAGTAAGGCTTTTATTCAAAAGTATGTGTTTGGTTTTATATTTATTTATTGATTTATTTCAGTTACATACTGTGGCTACCTCTGTGTCACTCTCTCCAGGTGAATGTTGCCCCTTGACCCCCAGCCGCTCATGTGTCTATAAGGGACATGGAGTTAGCCGCTTGCCACCCAGCACAACAGAATGGTGACGTGCACCGGCAGGAGCACCTTCCAAAGCCAACCATCACTGCTTTGAAGGTTCATCTGTATCACAGCAGTCAGAGCGAGTCAGACTGCGCCCCCCTCTATTACCCACCAGGAGAGTATGTGGCTGAACAGCTGGCTATTGACGCAGCTAAGGAGTGCGGTGAGTCATCGGCAGATACTGAAGCGAAGGAAAAAAAATAAGAAATCTGTTGTAGCTGTTTAGATTAGGGTTCGATACATTAGTTTTCTTATATGCGAGAGCTGATTGGTCTGTGAGACAATGCAATGTTACTAAAAGTCATCAGCATTTGATGGTGGTGAACAAGGATAGAAAAATGACACTTTTATTTTTTTTTCTTATTCTAATCGGTCTGAATGTTGGTGTGAAATTGTGTCTCTCACAAAGGGCTTTTCTGCTGGGACACCAAAAATATATTGGACCATATAGCCGCCAGATAAATCAGTGCAAAAGTGAACGGTTTCGGAAAAATATTATTATTATTGTTATTATTGACCATTAAAACACAAATGCACCAATCCTAGCATCTGTGGCTTGATTGTGATGCACCTCATATGGCTTTTAACTAAGTATGATTTAGTGTTGTTCCGATACCGATACTAGTATCGGAAATGCTGCCGATACCACCAAAAAATCTGGCACCGGTATCGGTGAGTATTTGAGTCCATGTACCGATCCGATACCATTTTCCTAAACATAACCTAGCTATGCTAGCTAGCTTTGCTTAACACTGCAAATCGGAAATCAATTCTTCTTCGCTGCTCAGAATGCAAACCGTGCTGCCCTCACAACACGCTGCTATGTGAAGCTAGACAGCCAGTGAACAAATAAAAGGTCTCCATACAAGGC
>JBBPDH010003579.1:0-11576 GCA_037974565.1 Clupeocharax schoutedeni
AGTAATGAGAGCTAGACTTATTATTCTTCATTTCAGTTCAGAGTCTTGTTTCTATTTGTAAAGTGCGTATCTGCGCTCAGTGATATCTTGTATGAAATTTTTGGATATATCATTTAAAAATAATAATAGAATAATTACTATATATATTTAGGGTGACTTTTTTTGGGATCATTTTGGGAGGGCTTCAAACACCCCAAAATAGACCTAACGACGCCCATGCTCAGACTCAAACCTTGTTAGACTCAGCCTTGCCTTGGACTCAAAAAAGGTGGTCCTGATAACAACTCTGAGACTGGGGGGGGGTTTCAATTGTGTGAAGATGAGCAATGACCTTTAGAAGATCTAATTGAAAAGTAGTAGAAGATTACCTCCTTTTATACCTCATGCCAGAACAGCAGGCTGTGATTCATCACTGTGATTGCCAGTCGAATAGTGTTTTCGCATGCAGTTCTTGGCAAAAACGCGCCGGACTCTCTGGCAGGGAGTCTGGCACACAAGCCTACTATCTCTCTGACTGAGCTATACAGTTTTTTTTATTATATCAGCAGCTTGTGTTACTAGTACTGGCCCCTTGTTCCTCGTATCGCTGTACACCAGCAAAAGCTTCCAGCTATAAAATCACAGTCAACTCTACTGAGGTAATGATTTGTAGCTCTCTAAGAAAAACTGAGCAGTCAGTTTTCCAATGATTCACAGGCCCCCTATTTGGGGGGTGGAGGTACAGCAATGTCTAAATTGTTCTCCCACCATTGATTCCACTGAGTAAGAGTAGACACTTCTGCACATCATGCCTTGGTGTCATTGTTCCCGTCTGAAATCTGATGTGCTGAAGAACAGTAAGGCATTATTAGTTGCCAGCTCAAGTCGTAGGGTGGAGGTAGCTCAGTGGGTAGGATACTTGACTCCAGTGTGTTGACCAAGAGGTCACAGGTTCGAATCCTACCTTCAGCACCACCACTGGGTCCCTGAGCAAGACCCTTAACCCCAAGTTGCTCCAGGGAGTCTGTCCTGTAGTTAGAGAATGGAAGTCGCTTTGGATAAAAGCGTCTGATAAATGCCGTAAATGTAAATGTAAATGTAGCAAAGCTCCTCATGTAAAACAAATGAGCCCTCGGCAAGAAGGTTTCATGCAAATATTCTCATGCCTGGGCAGGCAGCACAAAATTTGAATACTCTTGTATGCAGGTATCAAACATTTCTTACAGAAAACAGATTGCTTTCGCCTGAGGGGTTTTTGTATTGTGTACACTGAAACAGATGAATCCAGGACAAAGTGCTGACAGATGATCCTCACCAAGAGTTATGCTGGTAAACTGATTTCTTTGAGGAACCAGTGTTATCTAGACTACAAAATGGTCTGAAAATGTTCACTTAGTTCTTATAACGATAAGTAAAGAGTGTTTTCATGGTCATGTATGTACATAATATCTTTGTTAAATGGCTCTTTCCAAAATGTATCAGATATTAGCTCAGATTATTGGTAATCTTTTAGATTTCTAGATTAAACCTACACCCAGATGACATTCATATTCATCTTTATATTATATAAAACACCAAAAGCACTATTATTCTCTACATGATAACTGGCATGTAACCAAATACACCTCTGTGACTGATTTGTTCACCTCTGTACAAGTGACTAATTGGTGGCAATTCAAGAAAGTCTGTTCTTCAAAGTCATAAAGCAATACATTGACCACATTAGAAAGATTCAGTTTACTCTGAATAAGAATTTTTGCTGGAAAGTATTAAACATCTAGTCCCAAAAATTTTTTTTTTTCCCTAAACTGCTCACTTTAGTAAAAGGTGGAGTAAAAAGTAAAAATGATAAATCGTACCTGTGATTGCAAGAGCTTTCTGCCTCCCTCTCTCCCTCTTCCAGTATTCCTACAACTCAGCACAGGCTCTGAGGGAGTGAGGGTAGGAGGTGGAGAATACTGGGGGTGGGGAGGATGGGGTTCAGTGTGGATGGCAGGACGCACATTTACACACACACACACACACACACACACACATATTGTTGTGCAGCTTTGTACAACACATTACACCTATGTGCAGTTTACATCATCTATACACAACACTAATACAACCCCTTTGGATTTGCCCAAAGCTGGCTTGTAACACATTTAGGACATCCACATGAGGACATATGACGCCCACTAGAACACCACGATGGTACGTTAACAGTACAACACACACTGGGGTTGGAGGCTCTCTCGCACATATTTTGCTCGTGTGTCCTGAAGCCATGTGCATATGAGTGCCATGTGTGTCTAAATGCAACACATCTGCTCTTTAACGACCAGCTATCCAGCCTGTCAGTGCTGAGACCCCATGCCTTATCATTAGCCCCTTCACGAGCATGTGTGCATGAGAGCATGTGTTTATCACTTTGTGAGGACTAGCTGTCTTGATGATCAGAAAGCATGACAGCTTTGTCGAGGTGAGGGTATTTCACCGGTCCTCGCGAAACGAATGCAACTGTTTTTGGAACGACAAGAGCCTAAAGATTGACTTTTGATTCCTGAGGTTAGGGGTAGGGTTAGGTTTAAGTTTAAGTCTGGCCAAGTAATGCAGAATTGACGTATTGCAATACCAACAAATATATATATATATATATGTGTGTGTGTGTGTGTGTGTGTGTGTTTGCACATTTTTGTTACACAATGTAAGTGACAGCGGATGTTTTTGGATTATGTAGAAAAGTGAAAGAAAGGAGATGAAAGGTTTTCCTCTGAGGTGGTATGTATAATACAAATGAGACACATGTATGACCTCATTCTGGAAAACAACTGTGTGTGTGTTTAAGAGGAATTGTGTTATGATCTCTTGTGGTCTGTGCATGCATCTTCCTGTGTATTCAAGCCTCGTGTGGTTTTCATTTGGTATAAGTCCCGCTTCAGCAATAATTTCCCTAAACTCCCCAGTCAGTGTTAGTAATTACGGCTGGGGAGTTGCAGTCTCCCGCGTTGCTTTATTGGATCCCACTTTTGCACATTTTCCAGCCTCTCATCGCACACTAATCTTTGTTTATAATTTTCTGTTTTGTAGTGTGTTCTGCACTCAAAATGTGCTGTTTCCACTGAAAAGCACTTGGCTTCACGTCTCCATTCAGTTAAAGTGAGCCAAGTCAGTGTGTGTAGAGTTGCTTATTATGATGTTACCTCAGGATAAAATGTAACGGGACGTCTGAAATCTGATGTGGTGAAGAACAGTAAGACATTAGTTGCCAGCTCAAGTCGTAGCAAACCTCCTCATATAAAAAAATGAGCCCTCGACAAGAAGGTTTCATGCAAATATTCTCATGCCTGGGCAGGCAGCACAAAATTTGAATGCTATTGTATGGAGGAATCAAACACTTCTTACAGAAAACAGATTGCTTTTGCCTGAGGGGTCTCATCATACATTAATCTTTGTTTATAATTTTCTGTTTTGTAGTGTGCTCTGCACTCAAAATGTGCTGTTTCCACTGAAAAGCACTTGGCTTCACGTCTCCATTCAGTTAAAGTGAGCCGAGTCAGTGGGTGTGTCCGAAACCGCGCACTACGGTCAGTGCGCTGCCTTCTGTAGCGTGCACTGCCGGGGATAAGTGCACTTAAGCGGAAATGACGGACCTACATTTGCTGCTGATTCGTCAGCTGCCAAAATATCTGCCGGTTTTACCGCAGTGTAGGTCAGTAAAATAACTTTATTAACATTACTTACAATTATACGAACCAGCTCCCTCCTCTCGGGCTTGTATTTCACTGTTTGCCGACATTATCCAAACCGAAAACACGGAAGTCCCGCCCCCTCTGCTACTTGGTCAAAATGGCACCCGTTTAGTGCGAATAGTGTGCATCGTTCCGCACTGCGTTTTCTGGCCGATTTAAGTGCATCATCCGGGTACTTTCAGTGCACTGAATTTAGCTTGGTTTTCAGTGTGAACGCACTACGCACTACGCACTAAAAATTGCGCACTAAAAGTGCGTAGTGAGCAGCTTCGGACACACCGAGTGTGTGTAGAGTTGCTTATTATGATGTTACCTCAGGATAAAATGTAACGGGGCTAAACTGACACTTTCTTCTTTACACCCCACCAAACCACTGAAAGGTGAATTGAATACCAATAATTTTCTACTTGCAACAGCACCTGTTGGAGTTCATCCTGCAATCAGAAAGTTGTGGGTTTATATTTACATTTACGCCATTTAAGTGACTTCCATTCTCTAACTACAGGGGGCAGTATCCCTGGAGCAGCTTGGAGTTAAGTGTCTTGCACAGGAACCCAGTGGTGGGATTCAAACCCATGACCTCTTGGTCTGGTGGCACCTAGTGAGCTACCTCCACCCTTAGAGGTAGAATCCCAAGATTCCCAGGACAGCTAGTGGCACCTCTGAGGTACCTTTGAGCGAGGTACCGTCCCCACACACTGCTGCCCGCTGCTTCACTTGGAGAATGGGTTAAACACAGACAAAGAATTTCATGCTGTTCACACTGTGTGCTGTGTGTTCACAGCACACTCATCACTTCACCTGTGATGGGGTGGGACACAGTAGGCTGCAAATGAACAGTCAAATCTTGAAGATGGTGTGTTGGAAGCAAGAAAACTGGGCATTTGTAAAGATCTGATTAATTTTAACAAGGGCCAGGGCATCTCTAAAACAGCAGGTCCAGTCTGATCCCACCGAAGAGCAACTGTAGCACAAATTGCTGAAACCTGCCTGACCATGAAGCAATGGATAAAGCTCTCCTGGTCTGATAAAGCATGCTTTGTTTTGGGAATGTATGGGCATCACTTGCTTGGCGAATGGGATCTATAATGGGAGAAAGGCATGCCGACAGAGACAGTGTGACACTCAGTTTTCTGCTGGTAAAGCTTGAGGCCTGGTATTCATGTGGGTGTCACTTTAACATCTTCCACACAAACATTGTTGTAGACCAAATAGATCCCATTATTGCAACTTCATAGCAAGAAAACCTGTCCTGCAACACTGGAAACAATCTAATTGGCCTCCAAATCCCCAGATCTCACTCCATAGAGTCTCCGACCTACCTCGAGGGGTCAGAGCTGTTTTGGCAGCAAGAAGGGGACCTACACATTATTAGTCAGGTGGTTTTAATGTTATATCTTTTTTAGTATAAGTCACAATGATGTAAGCCCTGTAACTCCAGGCCGTGCACATCCCCCTCCTCTTTCACAATCTCTCATTCCGTCCAGATGTACATGCAGGAATGAAAATTGCTGTCTTTAAGCTTCTTTTTTTTCAACGAAAGCAAGACGTAAACATTGTCAGACTGGCTGCAGTTCTAATGGAACACAGCCTGAACTGGACAGAAACTCCTCATCAGCCTCAAAACAACAGGCTTGAGTCTCAGAAGGGGAGCTCCAAACACTCATACATTGTTCTCAAATTAGAATCAAATACGGTTTTATGCTTTTGGTGCCTTTATCAAGGCTCAGACTGTTTCCAATGGCAAATACACAAGCAGAGCGCCAATAAATTATTAATGCACAGGTTCTAACATATGCTGGTAATATTAATTGTGAAGTTCACTGTGGCGTGATGCTTTCTGGAACTTTTCCCGTTTTCAGTGTTATCAACTCTGTTGCTGCTTTCAGTTTCTTTAATAGCTAAGGGCTCCTGAGGACACTAGAAGCAATTTTAGTAAATATGATTCATTATGATACTATTAGAATGGTGATGCATAATTCGTGTTTCTCCACCTTTTGCCCTGTGAGCACTGAGAGAGGCTCCAAACTTTCTTTTCCACATTTAATTGATACTTTATGCCTCTCACAGTTAACTGAGCTGATTGCAAATAGTTTCCATAGTTGTTAGCTTTTGCAAGCCTATGTTTGCACATTCATTAAAATGTGTAATGAGACTAACAAAGAAAACAAAGTATCGGAAAAGCATTACTCGTTTAATTTTCCACAATTAAATTGCTAAGATGTTTTTGTACTGTGTTGCCTTCATCTTTTAGAAGGACCAAATAAGCCAAAATCTATAAATCTAGATTTCAAGCCGCTCTATGGGTCTTTTGGGCCAACTGGTAGCCTAGTGGTTAGGGCATTCGCCCTGCAATCAGAAAGTCTGGGTTTGATTCCCAAGACCGCTAGGCACTGCTGAGGTACCCTGAGGTACACTGCTCCCCGGGCGCCGCGTTCTTGGCTGTCCCCTGCTTCACTTGGTGAATGGGTTAAATGCAGAGGAAGTATTTCGTGGTGTGGTGTGTTCACGTATGACAGAATGGTCACTTTCAGTCCATTTCGCACTTTTATATCAAAATCAAGAAACTGCAACGTAACACTGACAATTTGTTATTTTTTATTCATTAAAAGAGACAATAGCTAAGAAAGTCTTTGGTGTCTGCTGGAAACAGTTAATCAAAAGGCAACATGTCTACCGTCTAGGCAGTAACAAAAGTGAGCTTTGGTTCATGTTTTAGAGTGTGCTGAAGTGCCCCTGGTGGACTGTGTGAGTATGCATTGGTGGTGGTGGCGGTGTTGGGTGTGTATGTGTGTGTAGGGGTGTATGTGTGTGTCTGTGTTAGGGCTTTGCTAAGCCGTTAATCAGAGCCCTTGTGGTTCTGGTGATGCCGCTGCCAGTTTCTGTCTTCTCTTCATAAGAAGCGGATTGGACGAGTCCTGAATAGTCTTGATTTTGACTTGATCGTAGTCCACTCTCATTGTGGCCAAAGCATTTGTCATCTCTTCCTGTAAATACCAAGAAGAAAACAAGTCTTAAAAACCAAACCCTGCCTGATCTACAGCACCTGATTAACTCCTGTCAAAAACGACACGAACCACAGGGTCATCCTGGCTACTGACCTTGAGATCGTCCCAGACGTGGCTTTCTTCTGCCAGGACTTGGCTAGTGTGGAGAGCAGTCTGAGGAACATCCATTGACCTCTGCAGATAGAGAGTGCTTTTTAAAATTACTTTATTAGTATAAAAATGTGTGTGCAGACATGTAGAACCCTAAATCTAGAGGGTAGCAGGTTGATTACTGGTGTATACAGCAGAGAGGGGGAGATTGGAGTCGCACTTAAGTTGCACAAACAAAGACTTATGACTCCTTCAACGACTCGGTGCTGTGACTCGTGAGTCATAATTAATAAACAATGTTGATTTCATGGAATTATTTATTTATATCCCACACTCTTTTCAACAACCCGAAAACCGCCCACCTCGGCTCGGTGTCCCATTACTTTTGTCCGAGGTGAACGGTGTTCAGCTAATAGCGGTTTTTGAGGGGTCGTTGGAAAAGGGTCACTGAGCCCCATCTAACTGTGGAGTCTCACATTTAGAGTGAGAGATATAATTTTCATATTTAATATTTAGATTGAAGATCATTTAAGGCAAATCCTCCATGTTGGTGAGGGCAGATCAGGGCACGCAGCCCCGCCCCCTGCTAAGCAACAGCCAATTGTAATCGTGGGTCATGGCCAATTAGCATATCTTCTAAACGTTTAACATTTACAGCTTCAACATTTACAGCTCAAAAATCCCACAGTCACTGTTTGTAAACGTTACCACTCAAAGACTTGAGACTTGACTTGGTCTTGGTACAAATGACGTGTGAACATCTCTTGCGTACAGTTGCATGGAAAGGTTTGGCACTGATGCTCAAAATCCATGTTTTGTTACTGTGAAACTTAAGTGAACACCCTCGACAGAGAACACAATTTTGGACATAATGTATAATTATTGTTTAAGTGCTGAATAAAAAAAACAGAAAATATAGACAAAAGTTGTACAACAATTTGTTTATCATTTTCCAATATAATAATAAATTCACAAGTAAAAGGAAGTTGTGCACTAACATGAACAAATGTGTTGTACTTGTAGAGCACAGCTGTTCAATCTTACTCTCAAAAGGCCGGTGTGGCGTGTTGCGGACAGTTCGAGGCCTTCTGCTCTGGAGCGTCAGTTAGTGAGAGTTTTTATAAAAGCACTGTCTGACCTTTACCTTGTGTGAACATTTCAAACTATAGAACACACACCAATAGAAAATGGACAAGCACCAACAGAAATGGTTCAGCATTTCCTGACATAACATATTGCTACATTCTCATTAAGAATAAAAATGTTGTTTTGTTCTCCTTTAAAGTCATTGGTGTGAAAGCCAATTTGACATATCATATATACTTGGTTTATATATAGTTTATATATATATATATCAGTTGATATATGCATATATGCAGGTTTTCTGATATATGTTTTTTTGTTTGTCTGGATGAATAAAAGTCAATAAAAAATGTCAATTAGGAAAATAAAAAAAATTTAAAAAGTCAATTAGGAAAATAAAAAAATACTAAAACCAGCAACTCACATTGATCCAGGGATGCCGCATGAACTCAGTGATGGTCATTCTCTCTGTTGGATCTGTTTTCAGTAGTTGTCGAATCAGCTGCTTTGCTATAAACAGATACAAAATGGCAAATGTACTGTAAGGTCTTCATTGCTGCTGTGCTAAGCTAATAATTAGAAACTGCTGATTTTGAGCACCTCTTTCCTATAACACTTACCTTCTTCTGACACTTCAGACCATTCAGGATTTGGAAACTTGTACTGGCCATTCCGTATTCGTTTCTTCATTCCTGGCGACAGTGTCAAGCCATGGTTTGAGTAAAAAGGCGGATATCCACATAATCTAGAGGAAGGAGAGAACATTAATTACTGTGTGAAGTGTGGATCTGTGGGCCAGCCCCAAACTTCATCTCATGTACTGACACAATAATAGATAGCATCTATTTATTAGCAAAGACATTTTCTTAAAAAGCGCACTAACCATACAATTTGTGTATAAATTGCACAAAACTGTCCATTGAAAACTATTTTTAACAAAACATTCTGCATCAACTAGGGCTGTAACGGTACATGTATTCATACCGAACCGTCACGGCACACAAGTCACGGTTCGGTACATGATGTCTTTCGGAGAATACACGGTACGATGGAGAAGACGTAATTGAAGTAATACGGAATCACAGAGAGACGCAAGTAAATCATAAACCTGGGTCGTAGTGTGGTGCAATAGTGCCACCTACTGGCGTAACACTTCTGCTGCCTTACACATACATGAAAATATAAGTAAGAGTGTCTTTTTACTGGTTAATACACTGCTGTTTATTTAAAATAAACGAAAACAAACCAAGCCTCATTCTTTACAACTTTTTGTTGCTTAAACTTTGCTGTATCATGAACCATACCGAACCGTGACCCCAAAACCGAGGAACTTATCGAACCCTGACATCTGTGTATCAACATTATTGTTGAGCAAGTTAAAGGAGAAATTGTCGCTTTCGGCTCACATCTTGAGCTACAGAATGAAACCCTGAAGATTTATGAGGCCTGGGGTGTTTCTAGGAATTGGCAGATTAGGCCTTCCACCCACCTTCACTCATCCATCATCGATCATCCACCAACCTCCTTTCCCCCAGCCCCTAATGCCCGTGCTAAACTCAATAAACGTAGATTCCACAACAGTCACTTACAGAATGTACATGATGACCCCTAGAGACCACATATCACATGATTTGTCATACTTCTCAGGGCCGAGCACTTCAGGGGCTAGAATAAAGGGAAGAGAATGAACAATTAAAACCAGTAAAACACATGAAAACCTGAGTATATATAAAGATATTGAGAAGCCTGTTGTTTTGTGTCATGCTATGATCGCTGACTCTTCCTTACCCACATAGTAGGGCGTGTAGCAGGGCGTGGCAAGGCAGCTCTGAGTGGTGGTCTCTTTGGCGAATCCAAAGTCTGTCAGCTTGAGCTGAGCGTCTGGGTGTGTTGATGTATAGAGCAAATTCTCTGGCTGACAGAAAGAGGACATGATTGAAGAATTCTGAGATATGGCTTGTCTTGAGCTGTCCATGGAAATTGCCCACTTGAGAGCATTCTTCAACAGCCCCAAGGGCCTAAGATCCATTTGACAGAGTGTTTTATCTTCAGTCACTGATTGATAGATTTTCCAGAACACACTGAGCATTATAAAACAGCTGTGTGCTCTAGTCTTTGTTTCTACAGTGCCTAAACATGCAGGGTCAGCATGTCTGTGGAGGTTTCAGTTATAATGCATGTTTGATCTCTAGGTAATTTAAAGAGATTTTGTATTCCTGCATAATTCAGGTCTTCATATAAGCAAAGTCATTCAAAGTGGCCTGATGTGAAATGCTAGCTGCAGAGAAACGTAAAGACTTAATTATTCCTTCGGCAGTGATAGGAACCCAGAGGGATTGATTTCGACAAAGAAAATCTAGCCATTTTTATTTTCTAACCAAAGCAACAACTATACGTATATGTGCCATCAAAGTTTTGTTGATCATGGTGAACAAACGTTTTCTTTGAGTATTACACTGCCTCAAAATTTTGCTTGTGGCCAAAACTTAATCATACTTGCTCAATGTCACCATGGTGCCAGAACATGTTCCATTAGTAATTAAATTCTTCAGAAAACGTGAACATTTTGAGGAAAAACCCTTCAAGCTTCAGCAGACTGAATGCATAGGTCCACTCTCATAACTATAATAATCCTGCAATTTGACATATACTGTAATCCCCCGCTTTTCGCGTATAGTGAAAAACCGCGTTGTTGTCCCTTGTGAAAAAATATTATGCTATTAATATATTGAGTATTCTTTTTTGACCCAGCTTTAAGTATACTTAATATATTAAAGCTGTGATAATGATATTCAGACATGAATGGAACAGCACTGATGCAGCACATTGTGAAAGGCGGTAAGAGCATTCGCCCAAACGCAAGAGTTACTAAAGACAAAACATGGAAAAGCCGCCCCCTTCTAAACTTTACACTGGATACAGACAATGCAGTCAATATTGTCAAATACTGTTACTTACTTCACCTGGTTTTGTTAAACAAGAGAAATAATCATAAAACATGCAATAAATTGTGCTTGCCTCATGTTATATTAATAATATATTGCCAGTATATTTTCAGCATCTTAATGTATGTTTAAAAATACATTCTATTGAATCTATTTAAAGTATACTAAAGTATGAAATAAGCTGGGTCAAAAAAGTATGAAGTTAATACACTTAATATATTCTAAATTACTCTAAATATATTAATAGCATAATATTTTTTCACAAGCGGTGTTTTGGTAAAATGCCTAAAATGCTTATTTTGATATTGTAAAACTTAAATATGCCCCCCCAAATATGCTCCAAGAATGTTTTAATTTCATTTAAACTCAGTCTAATGCATTACCCTTAAAGAAAACATAAAGGTAAATAATCAAAATCAGAAAACTTTATTGCTTAAAAAACATTAGCATTAGCAGTTACTAGGGGTGTGACGAGATGCTTTTCCCACAAGACGACACAAGACACGAGACTGGGTTCACGAGAACCAGACGAGACTTTGACATTTTTTTAAAGAAATTTTAAATATGTAGCAAAAATAGCCTTTTATTTAACTGAAAAACACAAAATGCAGAAAATTTTGAAATCAACTTTATGAAATAAAACTTCTATTTTGATGAATGATTTTGCCACAAACTGACAGGCAATTAATTGCACAATAAAATTAAATAGTATAAATAAAAATAAATAATAAACACAA
>JBBPDH010003599.1:10620-24470 GCA_037974565.1 Clupeocharax schoutedeni
TGATGTATAAACCTAATTAACAACCTGCTTCTAAATGATTCAGAAACTCTTTACAAGGGTGGTCTTATTGTAAAGTGACACCCATTTCATCTCCTGGGCAAAACTTGCAGTGCCCCTTCCACACTAGCAGTCTTTCTTTCCATCCAGTTTCCATTAGAGCAGATAGACCCTCACCTTTCATGCGATTCTGCCTGAAACTTTGCTGCCCTCCTGGTTTCCACACTCTGGGCCGAGGCCTGTCCTTCAAGAGCATGACAACCGTCTTCAACTGCCATTGGTGGATTTGGCCCAATTGCCCAGCTGGATGTCTCTAATCACTGTAACAAAGCTGTTGCTTGAACTACTAATGAAGTTGAATTGCTGATTTTATTGCAGTATTTTTGTCTGCTAATACTAGCTTAACGAATCCACATGTATGGGTGGGGGTGGGGGTGGGGGTGATTGGGTCATCCGCATCAATGTTTTTCAGCAAAAGTTTAAGTGCCTTCATGTAAAACCCTTTTTTTTTTTTTTGTTGCCCACAAACTTGAAGGTACATTTTGTCCAAGACGTAGTTGTTTCTAATGTCAACATGTAGTTAAAGGGTCCGTGTACACTTTTGTGGACAAAAAAAATTCCCAACTACTTTGTCCCACAAAATCAAACAGGCCTATTTTGATATTGTGCCTTGAAGACTGATGTATGTAAATTTGCATCATCACGCACTTTGCATTACATACTGTTTTGCAGCTTAGTTTCCACATACAAACTGGGTAAAGGTTGGTTAATGGTACATTTTAGAATGTTTACATACTACACTAGACCCTGTTATATCATAAAAATGTTGAGGGCTTGGTTTTTCAAGAAATCTCAATGAGGTCATGAAGGAGAAAGCTTTAATTGATTTTCCAGATCTGGACCTTGATGTGCGCAATGTTCCGATAAACAGTAATGCATTAAATATATATTAGAATATCCAGAAGTGTCTGTAGAGAAAGGGTACTTATTTATACTTTGGAAGTCAGCACAGCTCGCCGCTTTCACAGTTGTTAAAATTTGGACACTTTACTTGCTAATGTACTTACTTACTAATGTAATGCTGAGCCTGGCTGTTACTGGGAACAATGAAATTGGGCCTAATACGGAACCAGGATGTCAACAGAGCAACACACATGGTTGAAATTGGGATGGGCTTGTCTGTTTGTACCAATGATTAGCTGCTATGAATATTATCACAGGCATTAAAGGTGATTAGCTTTCGAATTATTTATTTATGTCCCTTTGTGTATCCTTTGGTTGCTTCAGATTGATTCAAATACTATAACAGAGCTGTTTTTTTCTTTTATGCCTTTTTATCAACTAACTGAGCTTTGTCAACAGCGTGATTAATCCCTGCTTTTCAGATTTTCCGTGTAACTGAACTGTTTCAACTTAAACAGTGCTTTAATATTTCTTTACAGTGGTGCTGAATGGAAGCAGATGCCTGATGACATGATGGGTTTGGATAGTAAATAAAAATAAAACTGATCTGTGTTAGTGTGCATGTTTAATGCTGATAATGGGGAAAAAAGTGGTAAATCTGAGCATTCTTTGGGGACTGTTTTGTGTCACGATATATCCCTCTGCCAAGAATGAGTTTAGTTTTGTGATCAACAGCTTCTCAGAACTCTGGAGTAACAATGTTTTACACGTCAGACGGCGCAACCAGAACCATTTGATGGAATAACTTTCTGTAAGGGAGATTTGGAGGCATCTGGTTCCATTCACCACCACAGTTCTGACTTTATCTAGAATGAAGCGTTTCACAGCAAGCTTGTTCTAAACGACTGTTTACATCTTAACAAATTATGAGAAATATAGAAAAATATATAAACTGAATTGAAAGACCTCCCGTCAAGACACTGGATTTGGGCTCGTTCGTAGTAGCACAGATCCAAAGGCACACAGAATCTCGTATCGTAATATAACAGAATTGTATTCCAGTTAGTTTTGGCCGTTCCTGGATCAGCCCAGGTTCCGCACTCCCGCACCCTGTGCAACATCTCAGCCAGATCTTTGTGTTCGAAACCATTTTTACTATAGTGTTAAGCTGAGCAGTGTAGTTCTGTGATTTATATATTGGCTTCTTTTAAACACAATATTTTTTTCATTCTCGCAAAGTGCTTTTCTCTCTAGAAATGATTTAAAAAGATTTCACTTAATTCTTTTTTATTTTTTTTTGGCAAAACACTTTTCTCACTATTTTTAAATGCAACAGTGGCCTAATGTGTAATCAGTGAAAACAGCTTGCCTTGAGCTTGTGGGTTGTATCCTACCCGGATTGTACAGTACTGTGCAAAAGTTTTAGACACATATCCACATTATTTTAAACCACAATAAAGCAGTAAAAGTATCAAGGTTTGTTTGCAAAAAGTTCCAGATTCCTCCTCGGTTCAGCTGTTGTTTGGATGGTGAAACTCCATCAGCAGCTCCAGGTTTAATTTAATAAAGAACTGATTGAGTCAAACCAGGTTTCTGATGGAAACTACAAGTAATACTGGACTTCCACAAGAACTCACTGATCTACTGAACAGAAATTTGCTTTTTACTGTATAATGTTATTTGTACTGAATCTGTTTAGTTTTCTTTAGTATATTTAGTCAAATTAATTAAAAACTACTTATTTTATTTTCACCCAAAAATTTTGCACACTACTGTGCTTCTACAGTTCCCTCCCCCTTCTCTCTCTCTCGCCATCATTTTAACTGTTGTCCACTCATGGCTCGTGTTGGGCGGGTCAGTCCCTCTGTAGGCAGCAGGCCTAGGGGTTAAAGCTTTTTCCCTTTTTTTTCCTCTCCGTGTTTATCTGCGCTCGACTGTCCCACACTACAGCGCTGACTCTCTTTGGCTTGGGTAAAACAGACGCATTCATTTGCCGACTTTGTAAATAAGTAAAAAACATTAAAAAAAAAAGCTACATTTTTATTCATGTGAATGCTCTTGTCTGTGTATTGCATTCATGGTTTCCTGTGATAGCTCAATAAATTGTTTTTTTAGGCGGATTTTGTCATGTCTTGTTTTTTGTATGCTGGAAAAATCACTCAACGTTTATTTGTGGCATTTTATTAATTGCACTTAGGTTCTGTAAGTATCAAATATAAAAGTATATGTATTATTTTTGGAAATGAATGATCTTCCTAAGAATAAACACCTTCAGAGTACTTAGTAAGGATATCCAAGGCTGGAAGCATTTCAAAACTCAACAAAAATGTGTGTGTGAAGTTCATGACATGCCCTCAAATCTTTCTGGATTTGCCAAAATACACGAACAATAATAAAGTGTCGATCACGGTGTGTGTGTGTGTGTATGTATATACGTTATATATAAATACACATACACAAAATACCAGAAGTCTGGGCCCACCCTTGGATAAAAAAAACTGTATGTTGCTTATTTCTTTGCAAGAAAAATGTAAAACAAACAAATTTGGCTAATTTTCAATGTTTATATTATATTAATCTATATGAAAGCTAATTTCCAGTAGAATCTCTCTAGAAGACCCAAATATATTTAATTTGTTCCATCATCCTCACACACTTTCTGCACATTCTTGTGTGATGCATCTCTGAGACCTGTTTTGCAGAAAGAGCTGTATCTCTCATCACTGGATTTATTTACACTACAAAAAAGCATGATTACCCTGTATTTTCTTAATGAAACAACAAAACTGAGATTTCAGTCGTATGAATTCCTCTCTCTCGTGTGTTTCACACTGAAAAACATAATTTTTGCTCTGAGCTATTTATTATGCTGGTGCCAATTCATGCCCAGGGGTAGTTTAGCATCTCCACTCCACCTGATATTCAGATAGTTAGACTCCAGATCTCCTGGCGGACGTCCACATAGGCCTTGTGAGAACATGCAGCTGGAAATTGAACCCAGAACCGTTATCAACTGGACTTCCACACCTTCAAAGGCAAGATTTTGGGAGTTTTTTTGCCTTTAAATTAATGTTTTATTCTTACTTCCTAATATGAATTCATATTTAAGTCTTTTTATAATAAAACATCATTTTAAAATAATATTTTTAAGAGTAATTAACTTGTCAGTAATTAACTGACAAGTTCACTGTCACATTTTTATTTTAAATAAATCCCTATTCACCTGCTATATCTTACCTTGCATTGCCTTGCCTCTTTTTTAAATTCATGACTGTGAATTGAAACGGTCCATAATCTTGCTTGTATCTTTGCGAGAAGTCCATATTTGCCCATTATCAGAAAACCTTTATGTAAATATTTACTTTTTTTTTTACTTCTATACATTTAAACAAATATACATTGTGCACTTTTTACTCCACACTTCCAGGACAGGACTGGCATGGAAGAGATGGAACCGACTATATACTCACTTAGATTCATTTAATTTGCCAAAGGACTTATATTTTCAATGATTTTCGGTTTGGTTTTTGGTGTAAAATGTTTTCCTCTTAACATTAGCCATACTTGTGCTGCTTTTTTCAGCCACGTGGGGGCAGCAGTGTGCCACGAGATGTGTTTTAGCGAACCGATGATGTCATCATGATGTTCTTTGGAGGAAGGCTGTCTCTGTCTTTCTCTGTATCTTTAAACTCTAAATGAATTAATTAAATTCAATTTCAAGGATTAAAGGGATGCTCACCTATATGCACTGCATGTCCCCCTATTGATACATCGTCATGCTGACATACAGTGCAATAGGTTAAGTGGGAAGTTGCAACCTGTTGAATTAAATATTTTATGTTTTAGGGACAGAAACTCTTATTACTTATGCCCCCCCGGCTTTCCCCCACCTCCCCTCGAATGGTTGACATCATGGGCTTTTTAGCTCCAGTTTCCGCAATTAGCTGCCACATTAAACTCTGCATGTTCCTGGCCCTCCATACATGCATTTTAGTAACACAGGCCCACTTGTCCATGTCTGTTGTCCAGGTTGTTTTCTTTGGCTTTCGTTAAATTAATGTTAAATGAAACCTTCCCCCAAGCATGCTAGCATATTAGCGAATCAAACTAGCATTGGCCAGTGGCTCTTCGCCTTGGCAGCATTTTTGGAAGGAATATTCCTCCTACTTGTCTGAAGTTCTCTGAGAATAAGCTGTGCTATGTTGTTTCAGTTTGGTTTGTTTTTGTTCATTTAAACAGGCCTTGCTGAGAACAGCTCACTCCTCAGTTGTCCCTAGTGGTTTTGGGCCGTGTTCTTGTTGAAAGCTCTCGACAGGTGGTCCTGGAGCTCCTGTTCCAGGTCTGATTGAAAACAGCTTCCAAATGGTATTCGGATGCTCCTGAACAACACGATTACCTGGATCAGATGGGTAAGATCATGGCTGGAGCTGAACTCTCCAGTTCAGACTCTCTTTAGGAGCAAACTGCATACAGAAAGCAGGCTTTGTGTGACCTGAGGAAAGTTCAAAGCGAGATTCTCCAGTAGAATGCTTGAAACCCAGCTTCATGAATTTTTCCCCAGCTTTACTTGGATTTATATATCCTTGATCAACAAACTAGCTCTTCATGAGTCCAGCAATGATCTTAGGTGATCTGAAAGAAAGAAACGACTGGTTTGTGTTTATTTGTAGTATATTACCCCTCCTGATATCCTCAGTTTATGCATATCTGTCCCACCTCAGTGATGTCAGACATTACGAAATATAATTCAAGATTGGAATATATATAACATAGATGGGGGCAATTACTTTTTATATGGCTGGTGTTTGATAACTTCTTCAATAAATGGTATGATCATTTAAAAATGTAATGTTTTGTGTTTACTGATGCTGTCTTTATCCTGTTTTTAAGCTACACGTCTGAGAAATGTGCAAAAGTGTAAGAAATCACTTTTTATGTATTGTAAAAAAGTGGCATTGTTCTCATAAGGGGCATTTCCCCAGAATATATGAGATTACAGCAGTAAATATGCATGATGAGACAGATAGTATAACTTGTGAATAGCTTTGAGTGAGTTTTGCCAATGACATGTTAACAGTAGCATCAGCATTACCCTATAGTGAGTGACAGATGACCCATTACTGACAGCTGTACAGACAGTTTATACAGAAGCCTGAAGAAAGAGACCGCCTGTCACCCACCTACCCATCAGACTCTATAACTCGTCCCCCTGTAACCCACCAACTCATCAGACTCTATAACTCGTCCCCCTGTAACCCCACCAACCCATCACCCTCTATAACTCCTCCCCCTGTAACCCCACCAACCCATCAGCCTCTATAACTCCTCCCGCTGTAACCCACCAACTCATCAGACTCTATAACTCGTCCCCCTGTAACCCCACCAACACATCAGCCTCTATAACTCCTCCCCCTGTAACCCACCAACTTATCAGACTCTATAACTCTTCCCCCTGTAGTCTACCTACCCATTTTGGGACGGCTGGGTGGCCTAGTGGTTACCGTCCCTGCGCACTGCTCCCCGGGCGCCATGTTCCTGGCTACCCATTGCTTCACTCGGTGAATGGGTTAAATGCAGAGAATTGAACAATTTCCTCCGGGATGAATATAGTAAATAAAAAAAAATAAATAAATAAAAATAAATAAATAAATAAATCAGACTTTATAACTCCTCCCCCTGTAACCCACCTACCCATCAGACACTATAACTCCTCCCCATGTAAATCACCTATCGATCAGACTGTATATCCCCACCCCCTGTAACCCACCAACCAACCTTTTCAAGCGTATTTACCGAACTGTAAGTTACTTATCTATAGTATATATACACATAGATAATGTATTAATGTATTATGTATTTCTGTATATAGCATAGTGTAGGTTTTTCTATGTTTTATTGGATTTATTTAGACTTTATATTTTATTTTGTTCTTGTCTTTGTGTCTCTGTGTGTCTGGGCAGTCGTAACATAAGCTATTTCTTCCAGAATCATTAACGTTTTCTGATTCAGATACTGATTTATTTTCAGCTGGAAGATGTTGGTTGCTTGTGTTTGTTGTTCGTAATGGGCCGAACTACAGCGGTCAGATTATATCAGGGCTGTAATTAATCCAGATGTGACAATGGCTCAGTAGACTAGTGTGTTTTTAATAGCTTGACCCCCAGAGGCTGTTAGCCTTAAGTGCAATGAGCCGTCCACGAAGAAACTCAAATCACCACGCTCAATCGCACACAAATAATCAATTCCACCACAGTGATTGTGATTGCATCTAGCTAATGGTCAGCGGCATTTTCTCAGAGGCCAAATACAATTGACTGCACACACTGTTTTGCATTTTTCATTCATTAGAAATCAATCTAGCTCTTTGTATCACCTTCAGCGGTTCAGTGAAAGAGTGATTTATTTTACAACCGAAGTTTTAGATCCAGATACATGAAATATTGCAGGCTAGACAGTTTTTGACATTTTAACAGCTTTTCTCCTCTTGATGGGAATGTAATTTTTTTTTTTTCACATTTCATTGTATGCCTAGTTTTCTTAGTAATGATATAAAACAGAGGTGGCACCCTTTGGAGAAAAAAATCCATCAGTTGAAGTGATAGTTTGCCAAAAAAATGTGCTCCCTTCACCTGTATGTAGTTGATCTGCCAAGACACATTTGGTTTCTGCTAATTTGCTAAAAGCTCTGTTGCTTGTTGGTGACATGAGCCTCATAGCTCCAGTGCAAAACTAAAGAAGCATTGTGCAAATGCATCTCAAAATGCTTATATTATTTATGACATAATTATCATTTCAAAGCTGCACTTTGAAAGCATTTTAAAGCTGTGATCAAACATGCAAAGAATGCATGGATTTCATGTGGATTTGTGTCCAGAGAATAAATAAATCCTTCTTTGAAAAGGGAGATTCCCTGATAAAGGCTGCTCTCTAACCAGCTGGCACGCTCACACATTGCTCCGGTGCTCGGCTGCGTGCTAATTCGTTTCTCTGACAGCAAACCGTACTACAACCCCTGTCTCAGTCAGTAAAAGTGAAATACAGTGGTCAGCATTGGACTGGCCTGCACATTCTAATAGTCCTCAGACAGTTAAAGGCTGTCCAGTGTGCCAGATTAGGGCTGGACCAGTGAACAATAAATCTCAGCTGAAAGACGAATGTGTCCTGAGAGGTTCCTGACAGGCAGATATAGGCCAAACGCCTGTAGAGGTAAAAATAATGCTGCCATACCAAGTGAAATAAAGCTAATGTGACTACCTTTATTAGTGCTTACCTGTGTTTACATTGGTAGCTTACTGTAGGACAATGACATTTGCACAAATGTTAAATCACACACTTGTCGACTATGGGTCTGTTTGAAAATATAGGCCCTACAAATGTAAAGGTGGGAGGAGTGATAGTGGGCATTGTGAAGAGGATTCTGATGGTGGTGGTCATGATAGAGATAATTATATTGATGTGGTGGTGGTTGTGATGATGATGATGATGATGATGATGATGATGATGATAATGATGGTGATGATGATGATAATGGTGATGATGATAATAGTGATGATGAGGATAATGATGATAATGGTGATGATGATAATGATGGTGGTGATGATGATGATGGTGATGATGATAATGATGGTGATGATGATAGTGGTGATGATGATAATGAGGTTGTTGGTTATGATAATAGTGATGATGATAGTGATGGTGATGATGATAATGATTGTGATGGTGAGGATAATAGTGATGATGATAGTGATGGTGATGATGATAATTGTGATGATGATAATGATGATGACGATGATGATAATGGTGATGATGATAATAGTGATGATGATAATGGTGATGATGATGGTGCGAAAGTGATGATGGAGATAATGATAATGGTAATGGTGGTGGCAGTGATGGTGGTGATGATGGTGATGAGATGATGATAGAGATAATTATAATGATGTGGTGGTGGTTGTGATGATGATGATGATGACGATGGTGGTGATGACAATGGTGATGACGATGATGGTGGTGGTGGTGATAATGGTGGTGTTAGTGCAAGTAGCTAACACAGTAGCTGGAGATGATGATGATGATGATGGTAACGATGATGTGGATGGTGGTGATGATGCTGATGGTGATAATGATGATGATGATGATGGTGATGATGCTGATGGTGATGATGCTGATGGTGATAATGGTGATGATGATAATGATGATGATGATGATGATAATGGTGATGATGATAATGATGGTGATGATAATAATGATGTGATGATGATAATGATGATGATGATGATGATGATGATGATAATGATGGTGATGATGACGATAATAGTGATGATGATAGTGGTGATGGTGATGATGATAGTGGTGATGATGATGATAATAGTGATGATGATAATGATGGTGATGATGATGGTGATAATGGTCATGGTGATGATGATGATGATGATGATGATAATGATGATGGTGGTGGTGATGATAATAGTGATGATGATAATGGTGATGATGATGGTGCGAATGTGATGATGGAGATAATGATGATGGGAATGGTGGTGGCAGTGATGGCGGTGATGATGGTGATGAGATGATGGAGATAATGATGATGGTGATTATGGTGCTGATGAGGATGATGATGATAATGATGATGATGGTGATAATGGTGATGATGATAATGGTGATGATGATGGTGTGATGGTGATGATGGAGGTGATAGTGATGGAGATAATGATGATAAGAATGGTGGTGGCGGTGGTGGTGGTGATGATGATGGTGATTATGGTGCTGATGGTGATGAGGATGATGATGATAATGGTGATGATGATGATGGAGATAATGGGAATGGTGGTGGCAGTGATGATGATGATGAGATGATGGGAATGGTGGTGATGATGATAAAGGTGATGGTGATGATGATGGTGTGATGGTGATGATGGAGTTGATAGTGATGATAGAGATAGTGATGATGGGTATGGTGGTGGCGGTGATGGTGGTGATGATGATGATGATGATGATGATGGTGTTGATGATCATAGTGGTGATGATGGTGAGAGAAGAAATTCACATTAGAGGAAGGCTCTATAGGAAATGTGAGAAAATGGTCAAAATCTCATAGTGATGTTAAACTAAACTCAGTTCTGTCCAGGAGAAATAGACTGGAGAAAGAAGTGTCCTATTTTCCATTTCTTTTTGTGTAGAGCTTGGTTGGTTAATGCTGCTCATAGATCACTGTGCTCCTTTGATGTTACACAGGTAAATGCAGCACAGGTGCAATACAAAAAGGATGCAGCTGGACCTACACTGCCCCCCAGAGGGTGGTGACGGCAATTATACTAAAGCGCCTCTAATTAATCCCATTTCGTCGCGGGCTGCTCTAATGACCAGCTGGTGGGCTTCTTAAAGCGCCTGTGTGACAGTAAATGTGTGCATGGGCCCAGGTGTTTGTTGATGAGGAATGCTGGGAAAATGCTCAGTGGCGTCTGTGCGTGTGTGTGTTCTGTTTTCAGAAGGTCATGGGTCTGACCTGTGGGTGAGATGTTTCTAAAGCCAGACAGAACATTGTAAAACCAGATGGATGTATATTGTTCTAGTGTGTTTTCTTCATCTTCCTGCACAAATTCAGCCCCACTTCTGGCCTGTACTATAGATAGAAAGAAATAGATAGAATGAGGTACAGAAATGTGTGTGTGTGTGTGTGTGTGTGTGTGTGTGTGTTTGTGTGTGTTTGGTGTGTGAGGAAGATAAGGAATGAATGAGAAGATGAATTGAGAAATCCCTTGTTGGTGACAGGTATGTGACAGTGATGCAGGTAAACGAGTGGAGCTCAGTCTCCCTCAGGCCTCTGTCAACGCCCATAGGCTTTCTAATGAGACACACACACACACACACACACACACACACACACACACACAACCACACCAAGTCATTTCCTCCAGGAGACAGAAAGCCTCTGTCAGTACAGCACAGCATCTGCTTCTCAATGCGAGCAGAGAGTTAACCCTTAATTTCATGGATTATTTCTGACTCTCAGCTCCTGATTCTACACTTTACCACTTTAAGCAGAACGCAGAGGAGCAGAGACTGTGATCTGACTGCATGTTTGCTCCCCTGTGCTTTTAAATTAGAGAGATGACTCGTTCAGCTCAGAGCTGTTCTCTGAGTTAGAATTTGTTTTTTTGTTCTTTCTGCAGTGGATTCTGGACCAAATCCCAAAAATCGCCCAACACACTGGTGCTCATAAACATCACTGCCCAACACATACTCATTTCTTTCTTTCTTTCTTTCTTTAATTCATTCTTTCTTTCTTGCTTTTTGACTTTCTTTCTTGCTTTCTTTCTTTCCCTCCCTCCATCCCTCCATCCCTGCATCCATCCCTTCCTCCCTCCATCCATCCATCCATCCATCCATCCATCCATCCATCCATCCATCTATCCATCCATCCATCCATCTATCCATCCATCCATCCATCCATCTATCCATCCATCCATCCCTCCATCCATCCCTCCAACCATTACTCCCTCCTTCCCTTCCTCCCTCCTTCCCTTCATCCATCCATCTATTCCTCCATCCCTCCCTCCCTCCATCCATGCATCCATCCATCCATCCCCCCATCCATCCATCCCTCTATCCCTCCATCCCTCCCTTCCTTCCTCCATCCCTCCCTTCCTCCCTTGCTTCCTCCCTTCCTCCTTCCCTTCCTCCCTCCCTTCCTCTGACATACACACCAGTTCCTCCTGTTTCTGGAGCAGCTTTCTCAAATCATTGCTACAGAACAGAATGAGGAATTTGCCTGATTGTGGTTCTAGATGCTTTGCAATGACTGGAGAGCTTTTCTGTCCTCTTCTGTAGTTCTCAGCTACATGTTTGGGATGAGTTAAAGTGATGAAGTTCTGCTTGAACACCATTATAACGAGTAAGATGGGACCTAACACTGTTGAGATGAGTTAGAATGGTGAATCACCTATGATCAGCGTTGAGGAGTGTTGGGAACAGCTAGCTCCACTGATCACTAATGGGATGACATAAGAAAAAGAAGCTCTTTTGAACCTTATAGTTCATTACCTAACTGACAAGCATAATTTCACGAGGACCAGCATAAAGTGTTACTGCAGCAAGTATTAGTAATAGTGACTTCAGAATAAATGTTGGGCAAGCGGGTGTCTGGACATTTCTACACATTTACTTGCAGTTTCTTCTACATTGGTTAATTATTTACTTGGCCTAAATTGCAATGTTAATATTCACTTGTGATAATCCATTTTTAGGCTGAGCTTAGTCCTAATCTGGGTCTTGCAAACTGTTCAGAGAGACACTTGCAGTAGATGTTTCTCCACATTTACACCTGTGATGATTCACCATTGTGAGCATCCTCACGGAGAGACTTTTTTATTAGACCATTTCTAAACTATACATTGCCTTTAATTGACTTCAATTATTTCCACATGAATAAAACATCACACAATTATGCAGTTCTTTTACTTTTGTCAGTTTGTTGATGCTGGATGTTTTATTCATGTGGAGATGTTCTGATTTGCTGGCTACTTTGTGAGAAGAGGCTTTCCATAACAGTCTATATTTTGACCTGTTTGACAAAACTGCACATAGTCGACAGGGTCATTCACACACCCTCTATTATCAATGGCTGCACCACACACTCTCTTTTTTGCACGAGTGGGATAGTGATTTAGTGAGCTGTCACATTGTGTTTCCAGTAAAATATTCATTTGTGTAGAAACTAAACACTAAAGCTTCAGTGCCGGCGGGCAGGGCGGACGTTTAGCTTTGCAGAAGAATGAAGGCATGAGCGGAGGGATTTCCTCACCCATCTCAGGACTGTTTATTTATCTGTAGTGTTGTAGTAACAGGACTGATACCTGCTGTTCTCCGCAATACCGGATCAGGCCATAATTACACACAACAGAATCCTGAACACGGTTACGACTTTGACTACAAGTGCTTTTTATCTTCGACTACAAGTGCTTTTTTTTATCTCATTGTTGAAGGGAGGGAGGTGAAATTATGGCTCTGCAAAGAGAGGGACTCAACCAGGTCATCATCATTTTTGGAGTTAGGATCATTTATTTTAAAGGACCAATTTCATGTCTTTGGATCCTGGACACGGAAACCGGAAGCTAATTTTCCTTAAAATAAATATAAAACAGTTTTAGGCTGCATGGTATAATATAATATTATATAATTTAATAAACTGAATACAGTTTTGGACAGTATTATGTATGATATACAATTGTCTAATATAATAAATATTGTTTTGGACTATTGCATATAATATTTGTATTATATATTATAAACCTAATATAATTTTGAACTATAGTATATCATATTTTATAATATAATATATACAGTATTTCATTTAGAATTACATAAAAGAACAAATATAGTTTTGGACTAGTATATATAGTGTACCTTGTAAAATACATATGATGTAGTTTGGGACTGTATTATGTAATATAGTATTATATAATATAATAAATATAATAGGGTTTTGGCCTATATTTTAGTGTCAATGAAGAATTGAAATCAGGTTTAGTCTAGATTCAGGTTTGTTCTGATTTAGGTTTAATCTCTTATCAAATATATATAAATCATTTTATAGTAAACATATGTCTCAATTATAATGCCTTAATAATATTAGTATTTTTAGGGGTGTAATGGTACACAGATACAGCAAATTTGGGCAACAAGAATGAGGTTTGGTTTGTTTATGTTTATTTTAAATACACAGCAGTGTTTTAACCAGTAAACAGGGCCCAGCACATTATCCAAATACCCCCCCACCCCCATGAATGAGAGAATGGGCGGGAACGCTGAGCATGCTGAAACAAGGGGCGGGCCGTGAAGTCGAGGGGGCAGGGAACGCAGTGACAGCATCGTTGAGATCAGACCTGATCTGACTGAATTTTGATTGGTGCAGAAGCGAGGCTCCGCGGACCGGCAGGAACACTCTCACG
>JBBPDH010003631.1:0-11575 GCA_037974565.1 Clupeocharax schoutedeni
TGCTTCTCAGACACAGTATACTTTTTACAGGCCTGCTGCTGCAATTGCAAAGCATCCAGAACTTTCAGGAACTTCTCCATTTCTGTGCATTCACCAACAATTACAGTTATGCTTCCTTCTTTATAGATTCCAAGGTCTTCAGTGGATGAGAAGAAGTTCTGTTTCACAGTCATTAGCCTTTCCTGCTCCACCTCAAAACGAATAAGGTAGCGGTTCTGCAATTCTGAAAATATATCTTCCACTTTTGCTTCCCACAGGGCAACATCATCGTCACCAGACTGAGGTCCATCCCTCCTTACTACCATCTTCTCAGAGTCAAAGTCTATCTTGAAGGAGCTGGATACAGTGGAAAGACGGTTCTTCAAATCTAGGCCTGCTGTTGGACTGTCACTTAGGAATCGCAGTAGATAATAATCCAGTTTCAAAATCTTTTCCCTTTGTTTACTGTCTGAGACAATCTGAAACGAAATAAGAAAGTAATGAAAGAAAACACTTTCTTTTAAGAAAGCACATATTTGTCATGCATACCATGGAGAAGGAGGCGCAGGCATAGATTTCCATTCTTCATTTCACTTTATTAACAAACACAAAAGAGGCAGAAGGGCCAAAAACACAAAGAAAACCAAGAACATGAAGACTGATCTAACACACAAAATCCTGAACATGAATGGTAGACTAACATAACTGTCTACTCATGGATGACGTTGGACCAACACAGGAGTGCAACACAAATTCATTTAAGTACACAGAGGACTAAAACTGAGGATCGATGGTAATTGACAATCACTGACGTTTAAACACGGTACAGCTGTAAACAATAACAGGAACTTTGTACATTTGTTTAAATACATAAACGTAATTCTAATCTCTCCTGTGACGGTGTAGGAAAGTTACATTAACTGGACACCACATGCGGAGTCATGCATCACATCAAGTAAAACTTTTTGAAATTACTGCAAGACATTGCTCTCAGCTTCTGCAGCCTCTTTCTTCTTGGAAGAAACATCATCTTTGTTCTGCACTCAGGCTCTGTGTAACAGGACTAAACTTCCACCATCTGAAAAGTGTGGGGTTTTTTTTCAGTTAGCCAAGTACTGTGAAATGAGCAAATTCCCCCTATCTTCAAGGGTTACACCTCTTGATGCCATGTTTCAATGGAGCTCCTTTTCACTGCACCAGAATATCACCACTTGGCCTTTTGTCTCGGTAATACTGTGTATTTGGGCAGTATTGTGTTCAGTTAAAGCTGTACACTTTATAATTGTGTTTCTAGTTAATCTTCACTATTTGGCTGACAAGTTCAGCCTTTATCAAAGGAATCCCAGTGTGATGCTCTGACCTCCTTTCATTTTCATATTTGCGCATACGTGCCTATCTCTGGCATGTGCCTTCTCTAATACGGTCAGTTCTGTGGTGATTTCCAATCAGTGGTTTGAGTCTGAATTATTATAGCATGGTAAATGGTATCTTAATCTCAGGAGCTGTACACCATGCTGCTTCCATGTACTGGTATCTCTGCCATTCTGTTCATGAATGCTTATTTAGAGGGATAAATTCAAATCTCCTGTCAAAAGCCTGGCCTTTGACCAACACCACACATTTAAAAAAAAAAAACAGTGAAAGTCATAAAACTTCAAAGCTGATTGAAGTAAAGTAGATAAGTGTATGACGACTTCTTATCTGAGCACCCCTCTAACTAACATCCTGACAAACACAGACACAAACACATCCAAGCAGTCTCTTTGGTCAATCAACAACCATATGAATTTGTCCTGTTAAAGGATTTTATTCACCTTGATTTTGGTACTAGTCTGTCTCAGTAAAAGCTATTTGACTGAATCTCGTGTCTCTGTTGTCATCACTAAAGATATGAAGCCAACTGAAGCCACAATATTGCTGAATTTCTTTATTATTAATTGCAAAAAATAATGATTGTAATCAAGTTGTAATAGTATTGTACTGTAATTGAATTATTTTAATATAAAATAATTGGTTGCAATATATTGTCTCATAAGTAATTTTATGAGATTGACTACTTGTGAAAAATTGCTCTCACATTTTCCTGCTTCCAGACGCAGAAGGCAGGCACCAGTGCAGACTTCCATATTTCAAAGCTTTCAGTTTTATTTTCAAACATAGAAACCAAAAGGCAGGATGGCCAAACTAAACCAAATACAAACAAACAAAGGCGGCCTCTAGTGGCCGCTGTCGGGACCTGACAACTGCCCATTTGTGATGTACAAAAATGCCTAAAATCTATTTTTATAGTGTAAACCCTAAATATGCTCAATCTGTTATCTATTTAAAGTGCCTTGGTTAAAACCCTTGGGTTGGTCCACCATTACACTATCACTCCCACTAGCCCTCACCCTACCCATCCCTCATGTGTTTGGTCCTCGTGCCTCTAAAGTCCAACAAATGGAACCTTGGTGGCCTTGCTACCACACCTAGACGTGACAGGCAGTATACGTTTGCTACAGTTATATTTTACATGGAAATGTACATATATTAATCATGAAATAACACTGAAATATATTAAAAATTATATATTGTCACGAAAAAAGAAAAGGGATAAAAAACCTGGATATTTGTGGATTAGTTCGGTTCTAAGAAAAAATTGACTGAACTTTGTGTGTATATATATATTTTCTACTAGACTGCAGTTAGATCAACAATATGATTTATAAAATGTACTTTATTTGATAGATTAATTGATTAATTTAGTTACTGGATACAGTTTTAGACAGAGTGAGTGGACTTTCCTTTTTTTTTGAAAAATCCTAAAGGCATTTCTTTTAAATCAGCTGAGATATTCTCTTTGTGTACATTTAATAAAAACTGGTTGGTTCACCTGCTGTCTCTCAGGTTAATGGCACAGGTGTAGCAACCAATGTAGGACACCGCCCCCATACCTATTCTCTTTCCTGCTTGCTTACACAAAAATGTTTAAAATAGTTTAATTATTAATGTGTAGAAAAACAATATGATGAAATTGACATTGTCCCCAGCCCCGCAAAATATTATTTTATGGCTTATATTATCTTAAGGAAAATAAGCCAATGATTTGGAAAAGGTATGTCTTCTGCCTGTTCAAGGCTGGAATACACTGCAAAGAATCTAGTGGGATGGACACTTACCCCCTGCTATAATGATACGGGCGAACATGCAAGAACCTGATATCGAGCAAGCTTACCTTTGAGGCTGGTGGAGGCTTGCCGTCATCCTGTGAGTTCTGTTGACGTAACGATATGTGCAGATTTCCTTTTCTTGCAAGTTGGAGATCGTGATCTTTTCTGTCTAAAACTCGTTTCTGGTCTTGAATAGAAAACCAAAACAAATAATTGAACTCTGATTTATGCCCTGTACTGTAAATCGAACACCTTAAAATGCTATCGTAAAAACAGCAAATTAATCTGAACCTAAAAAGCAGTAACTGATCTGAAAACCATTAATTCCACAAACCTCTTTCATCCTTGAAAGCTATCTTGTAGGTGTTTTCCTCAACTTTCTCCACTTCTCCACATTCTCCCCCTCCAGACCGCCGCTTAATCTGAAAGTATTGCCTGATCCTTTTCTTGTCGTCTTCGGAGAGATTACTTGCCTCAAAAAACACATCGTGCCGGTAGTCTGACATCTTCCATCAAAGCACTACAGATCCAGTGCACTTTGAAATCTAGTACAGAAAAAAATTATTTTTAATTTTGTCCTTGACGCAGCAGTGCTTGCTTCCTGGCTTCATGTCGAATAAAATTAAATGCTTTCACTTTCAATACAGTCCTTTTTTGTTAGGCCTTTAAACGACCCACTTCCTTCTACTGGCTCGGGTTTCTGAATTTAAAAACTTAAACTGAAAGTCTCCAGGTTCACTTCCGGTATTAGTTCTCGTAATATAATTTAATTAATATTAATACAGTTTCAGTCTGCCTGAATGTTATGCAAATCAATGAAAAGAGCAGGGAGAATAGGTGGAAAAAAACAGCCACAACTGGTTTTAGTTCCCTAAAGCACTCCCCGACATGTAGTGGATAGGTACTAAAAAGAACCACTTTTGAAAAAAATAATATAATATTACAATAAATAATTACTTAAATGTCGCATTAAATATTTATATATTGCATATAATTATTTAAATGTTTTTATTTCCAATTTTAAATAATTAATGCCACATTTAAGTAATTATGTTTTTATTTCCCATTTTAAGTAATTAAAGCCACATTTAATTAATTAAGTTTTTATTTGCCATTTAAAATATTTAATGACCGTAAAAAAGTAATTATAGTAGTAATTATTTAATGTTGGCAACTTTCCGGTTAAGTTGCGGTTAAGTATCCTCTTGCTGTAATGTACACTGGAGATCAAAATTGGAAAACAATAAAAAAAACTTTTATGAAATATTGTTAATCCTCATTGCTCAAATTAGAAGGAATGTCAGCTGTGGGTGTATTATGGTTTTATTATCAAGTTTACAAAATAATCAAGGCACATAAAAAAATATTTTGTGGAAAACACAATGATCAAAATAAAAGAAAGGAAGAAGAAAGGAAGATTACAATAAAAAATGCAAGTTTACAGCTTTCAGTGAGTAGTAGGAAGTATGGAGGCCCTAGCTTCTAATGACTTCAGCACATCTGTGCCCACACGAGTTCTTCTTCACATAGTGCTGGTTGGATCATGGTCCACTCTTCTTTGATTCTCTTCCACAGTTTGGTAACTGTAGTGGTTTTCTTAGCCCCAGCATCAAAGTTTCAGTAATTATACTGAAAAAGAGAGAGTGATATAGGTTTATCTGCTCAGTGTACATGATCTAATCGATCTGTTATCTTTTCGATCCATTCTATTCCATTCTTTCCTTACCGATCTAAGAAGGGCTGCTTGCATCATGCGGTTGACTTCATTCACCCCACTTGTCAGTCCACTCACTACAAACTCATCTGGGCCCTGCTGTTTTATTTCTAAACCCAGGGAATCCAAATTATTGGTAATCTTCTCAATTTCATCTTGACCCAGGACCCTGAATTCTTCAGCAGAGAACTTTCGAGAGAAGCACCCTTTCTCATAAGACTGTTGGAGCTCCTTACAGGCATTTGAGACATTCTCTGCAGTTGAACCTATGACAAGAAACTCAGCTGTGGTTCCTTGTTGGACTGGGAGGGATTGAACAAGGGAGCTGAGGTCTCTAGTCAAAGAATGTGGTTGGTGCCCTTTGGTGGCAGCTGTGAGAGAAACAGTGTGCTTCAGTTCAGAGTTAATTTACTAAATTGTACAGGTGCTATCTATGGCAAACATGATGAATGAATAAGAAATACATTCAATCTTAAAATTTAGGAGTTTATTTAAACACTGGATTAGCAGCTGTACTCTCACCCATCCTCTGTGTGAAGTTACCGAACAGTTGCTGTGCCACAACTTTGAACTCCAAGAAGACATTGATTTTTAGCAAAACAATCCGAATAGTCTTGAGGTGTCTAAAGGCATTGCCTGTCGTGGCATCCTTCACTCCTCCGAGGACGGACTGAGCCACCAACTTTGCATCAAGGCCACCCTTGCCTAGAAGACCCAACAGAGAACACGTTTAAGCTGTTTTGAGGTGAAAGAGTTGTAAATACTCCCAATTTTTTAACAAGATAATCCAATCTCAGATTATACTACAGAATTCAGAATTTGTGGACTTCATACCTACAGCTGTATTAAACATGACACTGTCAGGACACAAATAACAAAAACAAACTTGTGGATTGGGTGTTGCATCCGCAAGGACATGCCTTTAGTTGCTTTAGTTATGGAGCATAGGTGTTTCATACTGCAGTTTTATATATAACTGTACATGCCATTTTTTATTTAAGCTGTTGACTCCATACATACCCTAGTATATACATTTTTATTTCATTTTATTTAATTGAGTAATTGAGTAAACAGACCACTTAGAAAGCTTTATTTAAGTAGCAATATCAAATTTCTTTATTGGCTGGTATTTTTATTTCTTTGTTTACATTTTACACTTTTATTTTCAAATTATTTTTATACAAATAATTGTTACCAGTTGTTTTCACCTGTCTTTTAAGTGACATTGCAGTGTAGTCCAAAGGCACCTTCCAAACCAGTTAACCTTCATATATACTTTTAGTGTAGTTTTATTATACACACGGTTTGTTCCATAGGGACAATATAGACAATCTGACTGCATCACAGAACGCATTAACTTCTCAGTGGACACTTTTGTTCCCAAAGAAACTTTGATTTGTGCAAACGACCTAAATGAATGCCCAACGTGCCCTCTGTCTACGCACAGCTCTTCTCACCGTCTGTAGAAAAAACACTGTGAGGGCCTTGTTTTTTTATTTCTCCAGTGCTTTCAAAGCAACTAGTGGGAGAATAAGAGAGAAGAACTGCTGGGGAATAAGCTCACAGAAATGCAGGCAGATGCCCCATGGATAGCTTGGATTATGGACTATCTAACAAAACTGACCTCAGCATGTGCAGCTAAGGAGCTGCTGCTCGAATAGCATCCTATTCGAGCAGCACAGGGGCATTGCATGGGACTGTCCTATCACTATCTTCTCTCTCAGGTACAGATTTTAGTCATGTCACCTGTAGAAATGCTCAGATGCTATTGTGGCCTGTCAGGGATAGACAGGAGTATGGAGACAGAAGTGTGGTGGACCGCTTTGTTGAGTAGTGTGACATAAACCAGTGGTCCCCAACCTTTATTTCGTCATGGACCAGTTTAATATCAAACTCTATGTTCACGGCCCGGCCTTTAAGGAGTGGCAGATAAATATAAATATACGTATTTATACAAATAAATGATACGCACAAAATGGGAATATTTTAAAAATATAATAATGGGGTATCTTTAAAATATAATAATAAACGTAAATCCAATGTGTACTCATAACAACTGGGTTGGGGACCACTGACCTAAACCTTTTACAGCTTAACATACCAAAGCTTCTCTGCATCATGGACAACCCCTCCCATTACATGCAGGCCTCTTTGATGGACCATGGGAGAACACAGCAGCAAAAGAATTGTTGCCTCTAAATGCAAAACTAAACGTCACAGGAAATCTTTTCTACCTGTGGCAATAAATCTGGATAACTCCTCCTCGTTCTGTACATGGTCCTTTACAATCTCTTTCATTCTGCTCCAAATAGGGTTTGTGCAATACAACTCAACTCACCTGCTTAATATACTGTCTATACTATAATATACTGGCTATCGAATGTTAGTCTCATCTCCGTTTCACTCCCTGCTATTTCATTTTATTGTATTCCTTATCTTGTTTTTTGTTCTATTTTGGTTGCACTATTGCAATTCTCTTTTTTTTTCAATTCTCACTTGCCCAATCTTTATATTTCGTATATCTGCGCATTCTCATAACAAAAGAATTTCCCTAAGACGTTCTTTCTTATTTTATCTTCGTTTTATCTTGCGTTACTGACCGGCACAGATAGCAGGAATGGCCACTGATTGGTGCTTGTCACATTCACATTTTAAAATGATGTCCTTTGCCAGTCCTTTGATAATTTCTGTGTCTCTTTGTCCACACACATGCATGATCGCCTTGCAGGGGAAGTTTCCAGGCTGGGTGGAGAAGATTTCTCCCGTGTTTACCTGCACTAGAGAGCATGAAGGCAGAGCAAGGAGCTCAAGCATTAATTTAAACGCAGTATTGTACGTATAACGTATTTATCATATTAATATTAAGTAATAATGCAAAAAATGTTGCAGAATAACATCACCACTACATTTTCTTACCTCCTTTTAGATCAGCCTGAACTTGTGGTCCAGCAATAGTCAGGATGTCATTACACACGTCTGAAAAAAAAATTCATACTTTGTTCACGCAAATTCTTAATGCATTACAACACGCAGAGTGATAAAACGTAACAGAACAGTGTTAGACAGCACCTGTACGAAAGTCACTGAAGTCAGTGGTGTTTACGATGACATCAGTTGTCTCATTGCTGATGTCACCAAAAACCAGATGGAGCTGACAATTGCCCGCTGTGAAGATGATTTCATCAATTTCGGAGCTTAGAGACTGAAAAACAGCTGCAGTAGCAAATAGATTAGTGAAGATGTCCTTGCAGAAAATCAAATGATTATATGGATTATCCATGAGTTTAACAGAATTACCTCGACCTGTGCGATCCACCAGTTGTGCACTCAGTCCAGTGCAGACTCCCTCATAGATCTAACATCAATCACACAATCAAACTCATTAGTCCACTGAGTGTGTTATCATCCTAAACAATGTGGTGTTTAGCCTTAATATGGAGTTCACTGAATATTTCTTGTTAATGTGTTATTTGAAGTTCAGTGAAATCCATATTAAGGCTAAACACCATGTTGCTTATCATGATTACACATTCAGTTGAAAATCCCAAGCCAAGTTACTTTTAGCACATTTTTTACAGTTTCTAATTAAAACACATTTTTGCAGTGCAACGGATGTTACAATAAGAACAGTATTCACTGTAATATTCACTGCAATGAAAATGCATTAGAATTGCACATAAAAAGCTGTAGTTTTCATATTTCTTTTTATATATTCTGATATCACAGCTCCACATCATCAGTACTAAAACTAAAATGGATGCTAAATAAAACATAAACTGACACAAAACTTAAACTACGTATTCACTCCTAAAATGAATTACTATAGTAAGAACTAGTAACTCAGAAGGCAATTTCACAAGAATGAACCTGTTTGAATAAAACACTATTAATATTGTTTATTATTTAAAAAAATTAAATAAATATTTTCTGAATAATCAAATTACTGTACCTCTTCAGAATTGGAGTTGTTTGACAATATGGCGATGCGTATGGTGCTGACAGAGCCAGTGTTTCCAGCCTGGCCAAATGTTCCAATAGCCTTTGTCAGAATACTAGTGGCATCTTTGACAGGTACTGACAGAGCTGGTCCAGGTCCGATAACCGGCATAGCGACAGAGGCCCAACCCTGCTGTTCACAAAGTGCCAGGACTCGTTCAAGGCCGTAGCGTAGTGCCTGTAAAAGAGCATCAGTAACACATTATGGTCACATTACAGAAGTCTAAAGTCATCCTGTCGACCTGACTTTCCATTTTACAACGTCGAAATGGGCCAGCACTGTGTAATTCCTACACTAGGCCATATCTTTCTTTACACAAGGTTCACTTCCTCTTATATGCTGCTGCTGGCCACACAAGATCCCCTTTATTTTGCCTACCAGGCCTTGATTGGAGTAGATGGTGCCCTCATCTACCTGCTACATTATGCCCATAGCCACCTAGATAAGACAAGTGCATATAGAGGATTATGTTCCTTGACTTCTCCAGTACTTTTAACACCATTCAGCAAGCCCAACTGTCGGGCAAGCTGTCTGCTTTACAAGTTCATGCTCATTTAGTTGTGTGGATACTGGACTACCTGGCTGATAGGCCACAGTACATACGGCTACAAGGATATAAGTCTGACACAGTCCTTTGTAGAACTGGAGATTCTCAGGGAACAGTTCCCTCACCTTTCTTCTTCACCCTATCCACATCTGACTTCCAGCACAATAGCTGCAGAAATTCTCAGAGGACTGGACACTAGTGAGACATATATGGCATGGGATGTTGGTGGCCAAGTGGGTAGGATACTTGCCTTTGAACCAAGAGGTCATGAGTTCGAATCCTACCTTCAGTAGAACCACTACTGGGTTCCTGAGCAAGACCCTGGGAGTTGGTCGAGAGACTGACCCCTGTAGTAGGGTCACTAATGTGCACACCTACAAATACCTAGGTGTGCACACTGACAATAAGCTGGATTGGTCAAAGAACTCTCTGTCTATTTATCAGTCCATCACAGGCAATGCTAATCACTCTACAAATCCTTCCTCTGTCACATATACACACAGTAATCTATGCAATAGCTATGTTGTTGTGCAAATCACTATCATTATGTGTCTCCCTATCTGCATTATTATCTTGCTATGATGTCTAATTGTCTGCCACATTAAATATTGTCCAATGTTGTTAGTGGGTGATAAAACATCATCATTATGTTCAGTATCACATTATGCAGTTTGCTTACCTTATAAATATTACAGCTTATGTCAAAATTACATAAAATTACATATACATATAGTTTATCTCTACCTCATGCAATAACATACTCCTAACCACTATTTGTGTCATTAGTAATAATTATAAATGACTTGATATGATTTCGGCATCAGCCGTAAGTCCGTCATTGGATATCGGTCAGACAGACCCAATCTATAGACAGTAACCCCCCAAGTTTTATGCAGATCAGGACTCACGGATCCAGTCACATCATATTATTACGTGAAAATCCCCATAATAATAAGGAAACTTCAAATATTCTCCATGATTTTTTGCTTTTTTGTGGCAATAAATATATTTTTTCTGGATGTTTTCACAAAAGGGGACTCGTTCGCCTCAACGCAGTGTCCCAATACTTTTGTCCCATGACATTCCAAGTTGCATGTATCAGTGGGGAAAGCACTCAGACACTTCAAACTCCACAAACTCCAGGAGACCTTTCCAACGAGCCCTTATTTGTATTTCTAGCACGAGTAGGTCAGGTTTCATTATCTGAAAACCGTTCACCAAGCCGCAGTGTCCCAATACTTTTGTGACGCAACCTTACGATTTGTATATCTCGGCAGGAAATTTTAATTAAAAGAGGCAAATACAGGTTTACGTTTACATTTTCTTTAAGGGTAATGCATTTAACTGGGGTTAAAATGAATAAGGATTTACACTATAAAAATATATTTTTAGGCATTTTTTCACTATACGCGGGTGCTCTTGGAACGTCCCCCAGGATTAGTAAAGTTTTCTGATTCTGATTCTTACCTTTTCACTGTTGTTTGTGTTTCCAGTCCAGGACACACATTCAATAAAGAACATCTTTTTGCATCCTAATGGCATCCCATCGACCTCCAGCACATCTCCAGGAGTAAGACTGCGTTTTCCTTTGGCAGTATTAAAATTTGCCTTCAGCTGCTGTCCTCCTTTGTTCAACAAACATTTTCCAACTTTGGTTGAGTTCAGGGTCGTTGCTAACATGGGAGCAACAAGTATATCAACCTGTTCCAAAGCAATTTGGAGTGTTAATTTTGCTGCTTATTTAAGGGTTTTAAAAATTTACAACTAATTCTTCAAGACTACATTACAATTTCAAAGTGGTACAAGAGAACAAAAATCTTATTGGACTGAACTGATGAAGACAGGCATGTAGGATTGCTGTTGCTTAAAAATGTTTTACTACCAAGCAGTCTGATGCAGAAATCACTGACAAATACAATGACAATCATTGAAAGTTCTACCTTCTGTTCTTCTAGACCTCCAAATACAATTTCAAGGGCTACGGAGGAATCTCCATGAGCTCCTGCATGAGAGCTGGTTGCTGTAGTTGATATATTAGGAAGGCTGATGCATGTTGGGGTTCTGGCTGCTGCAGGACTACGTTGTGCATTGATGTTAGGTATTATCACAACGTGAGAGGAATTCTGCACTGATTCTTGGGTGTTTAGTCCATCACCTTGAAAGTACTGCACAACCCCTGGTCCATCCAC
>JBBPDH010003665.1:0-11572 GCA_037974565.1 Clupeocharax schoutedeni
CACACACACACACACACACACACACACACACACACACACACACACACACACACACACACATACATACACACACACATGCACACATACATGCATGCACACACACACACACACACACACACACACACACACACACACACACACATAAATATAATTTCCAATGTTCACATTTACTGGTTTCCACTAAATTAATAATAAAGAACAGTTTTGTCCTGTAATGTGCACAGGGTGATTGGTATCAGTACTGGTATCAGGATGCAGGTTTTGATATTACAGGCAGGTTTTTGACTGATAGCCTCTGGCCAGGAGAACAACCAGGCTGTGTTTACTGAGCGGCACATAAAGCCTACACAAGGAATTACATATTAAAAATGCAGCTTATTAAAACTCACCTCCTCCAGCTGGGCCTCATAAGCCTGACAGAAAAAGTGCAGAAATGTTGGAAAAAGTTTAATGCACAAAAACATCAAACTGGTGTCAAGTGATCTGAGTCCAGTCAAGTGATGATAACAGATGATTTGAAGAGATTACTTTTCACAAAAAGAAACTACAAAACAAAAAATATTACATTCCTGAACTACTGTCTACTTACTGTTCAGAATGTTCTGTTGCTTAGAATCAGTTTCTGACCATGCCATTTATCACACTCACCTCTTGCAGAGCCGCAAACTTCTCCTGAACCACCAGAAGGGCGGCGCTCTTCTCGGAAAGCTGCTTCTGCAGTCTGATCACATCTACATTATCCTTAATCGTGAATCTGCAAACAATGGAGAGATGTGTTCAAATGTATATGTGCATGAGTGTGTATGTGCATGAGTGTGTATGTGTGTGTGTGTGTGTGTGTGTGTGTGTGTGTGTGTGTGTGTGTGTGTGTGTGTGCGAGCGTGCGCGTGCGCGCGCGCGCAAGCACACACGCGTGCGCGCGCGCGTGTGTGTGTGTGTGTGTGTGTGTGTGAGTGAGTGAGTGAGTGAGAAGATGAGTGAGTGAGTGAGTGAGCGAGTGTGTGTGTGTGTGTGTGTGTGTGTGTGTGTGTATGTTACACATTTAGGTGTGTATCTGCAGTTTCAGGAATGCTTTAGCACTTGTATGTAACGTCATAATACTTTATTCATATTTATTGTCCTCATGTTTTGATGCAAAAACTCTTATCTCCACCTGTGTTCGTCTGCTTGCTGTCTGCGCAGCCCTTTCATCGTCTCTTCTATTTCTCTCTCCTTCTCTTTCAGGGTGTCTTTGAGAGACTGAGCCGCCAGCTCCAGCTCCGTGACCCTGATCTGCTGCGTTTCTATAACACTCGATCTGCTGACGAAGGGAAGAGCCGGTCAGTGAAGACAAGCTGGAGATAAAAGATCGGACTTAAAGTGAGTCAAGCGCTTCTATGTGTGACTAAAAGCTGGTGCACTGAATCTGTAAATTATCCCCAGTTTGATTGATTTGACTGTCTTCTCACTCCTCTCTTAACTGAGATGATACTGAATACAGGACTACAGGTCAGGCACTGATGTTCCACAGATCTGGGACCAGATTTGGGAGGACTGTGTCGCTACACAATGTTTCTAATCATTTTCTAAGTCAAATCTGGTTGCAAAAGAATAATTAAATCCTTTTTTTCATGCCAATTAATATTACATTTTGTTGAGAAACACCAGCACATCCATCCAAGTGACTGGACCCCAGAATGAACACATTGGGGATCCAACTCACGCTCTCTCAAGAGACGCAAACTGTGATTTCAATTTACAAGCAGCTCATTTTCAGCCCGAAAAAACGTTTGGATTTATAAAATCAAACAAAAAAAAAGTGAGCACTCTAAGAACACAAGCGCTAAATGATTCTAATGGTGTCTTTGGGGTGTTGCACTAGTCAGTAACATGTGCATTCATGCTTAAAACTAAAACTAGTTTACGCTGCTATTAAAAAAGTCTGATTATAATGGCAGAGGTGAGGAGCAGCGATGAATAAAGGGCTTTGCGTAAACTATGCAATCGCTTCTGCCAACAAACCTGAGCAGTGCATGTCTGACGAGGACAATAGAGGAGAGAGGAGTGAGGTAAAAGAGAGAGATTAATACTTTACATGGATGAGAAGAAGTTATTCTCTTTTCATGATGAAATATGAGTAACGTGCAGTTAGTTATTTAAACACATATCCTGCTATCTGCACATGCTCACTGACAGACGAGGCACACACACACACACACACAGGTACACCTACAATTTCTCAATCTCTTCTCTGGTGTCCTCCAGGGAGCCGTGAGCGTAGCGGGCGGGGGCCGTTCGGGCGACCCGTCTGAGCCCTCCATCACCGTCTCCCCCCCGCGCTACAACAGGACAGGACAACAGGTAAAAACATTCTGAATCTGGACACTGACTCTCCAGGAATGGAACTGTGCTCCTCTGTCTCAGAATGAAACAGGCTCCTAAAGGCTTATTTCACTTATTTAACAAGCAGCCCAGGCTGAAACACCCCTTATAACTTGTCTGGGTGTGTGTGAGTGCAGTTAAACAACCATATTCTGAATGGGTGGATGTTTATTGATCAGCCATGACATTTAATTCACTGACAAATGATAAAAACATTGTTTTTTGTTGTGGAGTGGGGTATAAAAGACACAAAGATATGCTGGAAATCGGCCTAAGCATCTGGAGGAGATTGAGTAGGTCAGACTGAGAGGTCTAGACTACTGAATCAGTGAAGAGGTGACACCAGGAGGCGCTATGGTAAGAAGTGGGAGCAGGCAGTGACGCACCACTGGGAAACCTCTGGTGCTCACATTGTCCACCAGATCCCTACAGCACACCTTGTGGAGTCCGTGACTGAACGGCTCTGCAGGTGGCATTGTTACGGCTTACACAATGTTAATGGAAGTTATTACTAATTGGTGTAAATATGTTTGTATTTTTTCTAGATACAGCTCTGGAAAAAAAATAAGTTCCCACTGCAAAATATTCAGTGTCTCAGGTTTGATCTTTTATAGCTGCAAGCATTGAACCAAATACTTGCCTTCGTTTTAAATAGAAATAGTGTTCTTTAAAGCATCATTGTAAAGGAAATAACAAAAGAATAATTCAGAGAAAACACTAATCTCTGGTTCTCTCTTAAACAAAACGGCAATAATGAGCTTTGAGGAGCTTCTAGTAGTGTTTCACCTCCAACTGGTCTCAGTGTGAGAGGAGAGAGTCGATTACAGCAGTGTTTTATACTTCTCCTCATTAAATAAGATGGGATTCAGCTGATCACTAATCAGTCCCTCATAAAGCAGAATGAGACACTGGACTGGAATGTGTTCACACTCAGAGAAGCTGATTTAAAAAAAAATAATTCAGGGCTGTATGGACTATAGATTGAGGAGCTTCACTCAGTAGATACACAGTTCATCAAACTCTTATTTAAAAAATCTAGTTTTTCCTTTAAAACTCGAAATGGTCGTGCATGGCATTGCTGCAATTTTCACATACCACAGCAGAGAATATATTTGCTAAGAAGTCCAGCCTGTGGTCCAGTGGATGACTAATAAAGTGCTTTGGAAACTGCGCCATTTCTTTAATTGTACAGTAATCTCCCGCTTTTCATGGGGGTTATGTTCCAAGAGCACCCACATATAGTGAAAAACGGTGTTGTTGAGTTTTGGTAAAAAAAAAAAAAAAAAGTACAAATTCCTATTTTTATAGTGTAAACCCTAAATATGTCCCAAATCTGCTTACAGGACACTGTAATTTCATTTTAAACAGTTTTTGGGGACTAACCCCTGATCTACTGGGGCTAAAAAGGCTCGTTGGAAAGGTCTCGTGGAGAACTGTGGAGTTTGAAGTGTCTGAGTGCTTGCTCTGTGGGAAATCATGTTTAAAGTTTGGGGCGGGTCCCCTTGTGTGAAAACAGAAAAGCACATAAAGGGTGGATAGTCTGAGTTTCTGCATTATTGTGGGGATTTCCTCTCACCGGTGCGTGGTCTGTGGTGCGACCGTCCAGTCAGATCCAGGATCTGCTGTCTGGCCACATTAAGTTTGCTCTGCAATCCCTCCTTCTGACTCTCCAAAGTGGCCACGCGAGCCTCCAGCTCCTGAATCGTGTCCTCTGTTTCTGCCTCTCGCACCCCAGCCGGGCCAGAATGCCCGTATCTCAGCCTCAGCACCTTAGTGGACAACCTTACAGACATAGATGGAGAGAATCAGATAATCTAAGAAAGAGCTTTATTTATCCCGAGGGAAATTCTCCGGTCATGAACATGCTCAGTGCAACAAGAGGAATAAAGATGAGAAAATAAAGAGATCAAAAGGATAATAAGAATAGTGCAACAGAATAACAAAACTATAAAATAGATATAAAATAATCAGATTGGTAGTGCAAATGGATTATGAAAAGTGAATTAGGGCAGAAATAAAAGAGCAGGAGATATCCCAGTATCCAGTGTTAGAGTTAAGCTTGCCTGCGTAGTTTCTGCTCTTGTATCCGCGTGTGTTGTTTGAGGAGCGTGTTTTCTTCCTGCAGTCGGAGACACTGATCCTCAAGCTGGTCCCGCGGAGCCCTCAGCACTCGCTGATGTTCTACCAGACAGAGGGAGACCAAAGAACCAGAGAGAGACAGAAACACACACAAGATTCAAAATAACATCTGAATTGCAGGATTCTCTGAATAAGACTGTACTCCTTTTCTGGGATGAGATTTAATCTGGAAATGATGACTTACCTTTAATTTTCAGCACTTGTGGCACCCTTTTCCAGGACCTCAGGTCTTGTTCTGTGAAGCACAGTGCAAAGGACCATCTAGAGGTTTCTAGAAAGCAAGTTCAAGATCTGCATATGTGCCTTGTGTTTATATGTGAATGTTTATATGTTGTTTTCCTCATACAAAATGTAACAATGCACACATTTTTATGTCTGGTTCATTTTTCAGTTCTGAGAATGATGATCAAAATGTAAAAAAAAAAAAAAAATCCAATCATTTACTTCACATTTCGCTTCTGGTTCAGATTCTGTCTTCACAAACTGGCAGCCCAGACTCACTCCTAATATTTATAACTGATCTGTAAATAGTTTGTTTTATATTATAGTTGTACACATAACTTAAGCCCCTCCTTAACCGGCCACTTTAGTCTCATAGACTGCGCCCAGGCTCTATCTGGCTATTTAAATGCACAGATGATAAATAACAGCCTGGTGGAAACATTTGTTAAAGTTAATGTTTCACTGTTACGTTTCCTCTGAGGTGTGGATCTTCAGTAAGTCGGTTAAAGCAGGTGTTGATTTGAGTTTAGCTCTACAGGTATGAAGAACAGACGTAGACAGCTGAAGCCTTGATGTTCGTTGCTCTGGAAACAAGCGTCTGCTAAATGTCATAATTGTAAACATACACACCTTGTGTTGTGGACAAAGGCCCTCCTCTCAAGCCCACATCCCTCACTGGAAGGTCTCCTGCCGTTTCGTCCACAGTCACTGACATTTCTGGATAAAACCACAGAGGAACAGAAAAGGAACATCACAGTTCCATCCTGATTCAGCTCAACAACGACTTTTAATACCTACTTCTTTTACAGGGCAGCTGGTGGCCTGGTGGTTAGGGAGTTGCTGCTGTGATCAAAAAGTGTGTGGGTTCGAATCCCAGGACTGTTAGTAACACCACGAGTGTACTCTTGAGCAAGGTCCCATCCCCACACACCGCTCCCTTGCGCCCCTTGTTGGTGAAAGGGTTAAATAAAGAGAACGAATTTCACACACTGTGTGTTCACCTATCCTCCTGAGAACCGGAGAAAAAATTTTTTATTTTTTGTGTAATTTCCTGTCTATTTGGGCCTAAAACACCCTTACAATTTTTATTTCCTTTTAATTCCCTAAAGCATGCCCACTGTAGAGGACAACAATATGATTTCTGTGGGAATATAGAACTGAATTTCGAAAATAAGAAATATGATTTGAACCCAAGAACACATTCAATGTGATCAAAAGAGTAAAATTCTGTTTCACTGTTCTGTTGCTTGTTGCGTGCAAGCCCAGGATCTCCTCTACAGAACACTATAGGGCTTGATGGAGAATCTCCAGATACTTAAGGAAGATACAGGTGAACAAAATGTCCACTATAATAGACTTTAATGTATGGGCCGGGTCTCAGGAGGATATGAAAAATAGACACAACACAGTTACTGTGGAATCAATTGTTTTACAACTAGAGATTCTGCAGTAAAGCTTCTTACAGTAAAGCTGACCATGTAGTTTGAAAGCAAGTTTTCCAGTTTCATTTTATTAATGTTTCACTTTTTACTACAGCTTTACAGAATCTGGGTCTCAGTCCCTAGCGAGCAGGCCACAAACGACAGAGACGAGGAAGAAAAACTCTCTAAAGCTCAAGGAAAGAACCTCAGACTGAAAAGGTCGACACCTCTGATTACACAGTGGAGGGGAACATTGAAAATCACTGATGAGCAGTTAGCAGTCTGCAGCCTGGCTCAGGCAGAGTCTGTAGGAGTTTTGCTGGAGAGGTTGAAAAGGTGGTCTGGTGGACTGGAGGGTCTAGTTTCACAGGAGCAACAGCAGCAGGGGTGGGGTGGGGTGGGGGTGTTGGGGGGTTCCGAAAAACTTGCGGCTGGTCCATTGAGGTTAAACCTGGTCTAAGACAGGTGAGCCCATGACTAAGGTCTTGAACCAGAGACACTGATTATCCAGGTCTGAGAACCTAGACTCTGTTTTGTAGTTATTTCTACAGGTAGTGTGTTCTAATATATCTCCACACGGAGCTACAGGACGGACCCTGAACTGCTCATACAGTTTGTGTTCCTGGACTGCTTTAGATAGTAGGACACTGTAAGTGGTCAGAATGGACATGTTTTTAAAAAACCTTTAGCTGCAGTTGGGGAAAGGAGGTTCACAGAGATGACTGGACAGAAGGAAAAGAGAGAGAGAGAGAGGAGGCAGTGGCAATTAAGATATACTTACCGTTAATGCAGCAAGCTGAAACTGTGGCCTAAAAATGATGATAGTGGTGGTGATGAAGATGATGATTGAATATTGGTTTGGTTTTGCGTCTGTCGGTCTGTGTCAGTCACTCAACTCAGTTCAGACACTGCTAATCCTCCCATCCTCCTCCTTCACTGGAAACCAGTTTATTCACGGTCTCTCCTTCATGCACTTTCGGTTCATGGTATTCTCCTTCTGCTTCTTGAATTTAAGGCTGGATATTAAATGCCCTTCCCTCCCTCTAACGAAAGATGCAGATTCATTGAATTCATCTAATCTGCTTAACTCTCCCTCTCTCTATCTCTCTGTCTCTCTCTCTCTCTCTCTCTCTCTCTCTCTCTCTATCTCTCTCTCTATGTCTATCTATCTCTGTCTATCTCCCTCTCTCTGTCTATCTCTCTTGCTCTGTCTCTCTCTCTCTCTCTCTCTCTCTCTCTCTCTCGCTGTCTGTTTCTCTCTCTTTCTCATTCTCTATATCCCTATCTGTCTGTCTCTCTCTCTGTCTTTATCTCCCCCCTCGCTCACTCGCTCTCTCTCTCCCTTCTCGCGCTCTTTCTCTCTATCTTGCCCCTCTCTGTCTCTCTCTCTCTCTCTCTCGCTCCTGCTCCTTCTGTATCAACAAATGGTTTCTATTTGTATTGATACAGCAGTTTATGCAAATGAAAGAACTGCATATTTTCAGTTTCTTAAACATCACTGATAACTGAATCTCTCATCATTGTGCCAGATTTCATTGTTTTAAAGTATCTGTGATAATTCACTGTATATTTTATGGTTAGCTGTGAACTGTAAAATATACATTCAGCTTACAAAGTTTTTCCTCACTGGTTGTAACTCACAGCACTGCGACTTGCTTGAGAAGGAAGAGAACAGAAGGTCTATAGAGATAATCAGATTACACAGACTGAGAGGAAGGAGGCTTAACGTGAGTTTGGTGCGTGTGCACGCGTGCGTGGGGGAGAAGACATTAATGCATGTGGATGGATTTACATCAGTAGGTTTTTTTGAATGTTCTCATTTGTGGTTCCCTATCAGATGCTGGTTCAATGCATACATCAAGCAGAGCCTGGAGGACCACAGTTCTATATTCACATTATTTTTATTGAGCAGGAAAGTTGAGAGCTTATATTGTGACATAAGGTTTATCGTCCCGAGGTCTAACAGGTCGTAGGGTCAGTGGAGCTCCGTTGTCTCCTGACTCGTTCGTGTCGGGGTTGAAGAACGCCTGCAGGCTCTCGGTGAAGTTCTGCCCAGTGAAGGAGAAGATATGAACACACGCCACCGGGTCATAGAACGACACCTGTCCATCATCATAGCTCACATATATCCCCACCCTCTGGGGTTGCACACGCAGGGGCAGCAGCACCGATTCGCTATCACACGCCCTATAGTCCCGCCCCCTCCTCAGGCAGATTGCCCAATAGCCATCCTGCGGGCTCAGTGTGACCATCCCCTTTCTGTTAACCGACTGCCTGGTCACGCCCAAGTCCCAGGCCGTCTTTTTGGCCACCTCCACCTCCCAGTAGCTCCTCCCCCCGGAAATGGGCTCTCGCGCGAGGACGCATGGTGCTGTGTCAAACCGCTGGGGCCCATCAGGGACCTCCTGCCGCACATGTCCATCCCGCACACTCCTCCCATCCGCACACACCTGCAGCCAGGGGTTCGCCGTGCCGGGGTCGAGGGTCAGGGCCACTAGGAGGGTTAGAGAGAGGACACACAGTTAAAACATACTGAACGCAGGATGCTGAGACATTCATCTGTGTGTTTGGAGTTTTCTGTAGAGAAGCGAATTGGAGTGCTTAAAGAAATGTATATATAGTCAAGGACTTCACAGCGCAAATGTGAACCTAATTTGTGACTTAATTCTGCCCCCAGTGTTATCTGTAGTCTAAAACATGATTAAAAACATGACTTGAAAGTATGACTACCTGCATATTGGGATATTTCTTCAAGTTCTGGGAAAGAAAGAGAAACAGGGGTTCAGCTCAAATCAACATTTTGTTAAACTGTAAATTTTTAATTTGCAGTTCATCGAAACTGCAGAAATGAAAACATAGTCGGGGACCATACTGCTGATACATATTATAAAAAGTACACTATAAAGTCACAGAACGAAATCTAAAACGCAATAGTGACCTCTAGCGGTGATGTTTTGTATCTGACCCCTCAGGAGCTCCTCCACGTGGCTCAGGGCTCCTCGCAGCAGGCTCAGGCCCGGCCTGGTGCTGACCCTCCTCTTACTCCAGTCTGTAGTGGGAGGAGCAGGACTCAGAGGTGGAGACCCCTGTGGAAAATGATGGGAGTCTACACTATACACCTGGTCTGCTCAGAATTATTGGCACCCTTTACATTTAATTGACTCAAATCCTTGTACCATTTTTGTTTGAAACAACAATTTATAATTACATTTTAATTTATTGTAACTGCTAACTGCTATCGTTTCTTTCATTTTTATTTACCTATTTATTTTTGTTTTATTTATTTATTTGTGGTTTTTATCTGGGAGGGAGGTGGGTGGGGGGTAAAAAAAAAAAAAAGGAAAAAATCCTCAAACTTTTGTTTGTATAGTACTGCTGTGTTCTGACCTCAGCCTCTTCCAGAGGGGCACTAACCTGTAGGAGATAAAAGTAGTCCTTGGAATGAATGAGCTGTTCTAGCTCCAAGTCTTTACACTTTAGTTTTGCAACCTCTGTCTCTAGATCCCTAATGAGTTCTTCTCCCCGCCGCTCTGCTGCTTTCTGCTTCTCCTCCAGCAGCTTCAGCAGCTCAGCCTGGCTCCTCTCCACGCGGTGCACCAGGGCTCTGAAGACCACCACACTCTCAGCAACCTCCCTGTCTGTGTTCTCCTTACAGAGGCAGAGGGAAACTCTTTGGTCGTTAGCATGCTCAGTGCACCCGAAGATTAAAATTAGACAATTAGAATTAAAAGAATTCTATTAGACACAATTTTCTGTATATAAGTTTGAATCCGTTTGTATTTAGGGGTTGACTCGTTTTAAGATGAGTTTGGTTCAGTGAAATGAGCCAAATAGATAAAGATTGTAAAACTGTACTGTTAAAAGTGAACTTACTTTGCTCATTTGTATACTTTTTTTAATCTCGCTGGTCTTCTTCAGCCTCTCCTGAATCATCTGCTGAATTTCAGACTGAGATTTCAAAAGCTTGGTCTAAAAAGTAGGACAGAGAGGAAAGACGTAAGACACTATCAGACCCTGTATTACCTAATAAGTAACTCGTTTTTGCTGACGGTGGTTGTCTATTACCGTCCACGTATCATATTTTTGTCTTTTTTTTTTTTACACTTTCTGTGATCAAACAGTACTGTGCAAAAGTCTTAGGCACCTGAGAAAATTATACTTAAAAGCTGTTAGTGTTAAAACCCTAATTTTAAAATAAAAACAAATAACATTAATACAGTAAATCATAGTTTCATGTATGGCAAAGTGTTTGCTTGACCATTTCCAGACCTCCTTCCTCATGGAAGCCCAGTATTATACGACCTGGGTCGGCCTTTTTACTTCATTAGATTAAATCAGGTGTGTTGCTTATGGAACTTTATAAATCCACACAGTGACTGGAGGCATCAAGCAGAAATCTGGAACCAAACATGTGTTCTAACAGCTCACAAAATAGCAACTATTTTTTGGAAAAAAATAAATCTTGATACTTTTTACTGCTATCTTATTTGTTTGCATTTATTGTAATGTTCTCTTGTGTTTTTGCTGCCAGAAACAAACCCAATGCTGATATAAATGGTTTCAAACAATTGGCACAGGTGCCTAAGACTTTTGCACAGTACTGTTTATTTACTCATTTGTATGGATGTATAGATCATGTGATTATCACATTAAGATTGTACCTTCTTTAGAACCCCGAGGCTGCTTCATTATTGAATACTTTCAACATTTTAGTCCTTCACTTTTTATCTATTGCTTTCTCTTAAAATGCAGCAGTTTATTGTAGATCAGTTTCAAATCATTCATGTTTTGTTGCATCCTCTTACAGTCAAAACTGTGAACCTACTAGTGTTCGAATGGTGATCACCAAGGAGATCCATCTGCTTGGTCAGGATTTGGAAGGAGTCCATATTCTCTTTTTTCTCATATTCTCTATTCCTGTCATATCACAAACATTGTTTGTTTGAGGAACATGAGAAAGAGTTCAAACTGTTGACTAGGCCTCCGGATTCCCCAGATCTCAGTCAAGTCAAGATATTCTGGACAAATTTGTTTGAGGCACCAACTTTCAGACTCTACTGGGAAGGTTTTACACTACATTTACATTTATGGCATGTATCAGACGCTTTTATCCAAAGCGACTTCCATTCCCTACCTACAGGGGCAGTCTCTCCCTGGAGCAACAGGGGGTTAAGGGTCTTGCTCAGGGACCTAGTGGTGTCTGCTGAAGGTAGGATTTGAACCCATGACCTCTTGGTTTGGGGGCAAGTATCCTACCTACTGAGCTACCTCCACTCCACTATATAGGAACATTGCTGTGAGAAGTTGTTGACAATCAGCCAAAGTAAATTACAATCAGTTACAAAGTAACGCGTTACTGTAATAATATTACTTTTTTCAGTAACTAGTAGTGTGAGGCATTACTCGTCTGAAAATGGTAATATTATTAC
>JBBPDH010003683.1:0-11571 GCA_037974565.1 Clupeocharax schoutedeni
TTTTCAAGTAAGAAACAGTTGTGGAATTCTTAAGCACTGTTGTACGTCGCCCTGGATAAGAGCGTCAGCTAAATGCCATAAATGTAAATGTAAATGTAAATGAATAGAATGAAAAATAAAATCACATAAAAGAAAAGAATACAAAGAACACGGTTAAAAGAACAACTGAACATGGACAGAAGTGCAGACATTTAAAAGAAGGCAAGAGGAGAATAGCGCAGCTTGTTAAAGCTACAGTTGGTGCAGCTCTGATACTGTTGGACAGTTTGTTTTAAGCAGTGAGCAGCATCGTTTCTAAACGCCATTTCACCATGTTTAGTTTTGACTCCTTTCACCACTAGCCGAGCTGCTCCTGCAGATCTAAGAGACCTACCAGGATTACCGGTATATACAGGGATTGACATAGGTGCTACACCAGTTTTCAGTCTTCACGGCGCAAATGCGGACCTAATTTTTGACTTCATACTGCGCACATAACCACCCCATAACCACGCCGACTATGGCCGACACAAAGAAAAAATGTAATTTTGGTGCGTTCCAGTGAATTCATGTAGGGAGTCATTACAGTACTACAGCAAAAGAAATGATGTCAAACACTGATTATATACTTCAGACATATTAGAGATGTATTTAGGGCCCAAACCATTGAGTGACTTGTACATGATGAGTACTGCTTTGATGTCAGGAGCCAATCCAAAACTTTCCTTTGTTTTGATTAGGAACCCCAGTGAGGAGAGCATTCCGATTGTGTAAAGTGACCATTTATCATATGTGAGCAGTGCAAAATTCTTTTTCTCCATTGAAGCAGTGTGCAGCCAGGGACATGGTGCCTGGGGACCAGTGTGTGGGGACGGTACCTTGCTCAAGGGTACCTCAGAGATTCCATTAGCAGTCCTGGGAATCAAACCCACAACCTTTTGACCACAGGGGCAACTCCCTTACCACTAGGCCACCATGCATGAGATTAAGGCATGGATAAGTTTCTCTAACTCTTGATTGGACACTGTAGGATTGTTTTAAAGGTGTGAAAATGTTTGTTACAGCTTTAATGTTTGGTCTTTTGATATGTCCAGTTATGTACTTTATCAAGGCACTGACACAATGAATCTATCTGACCTTGGTGAGAGAGCTAGATAGATTTGAATGTCATCTGCATGGTTATGATAGGACACATTACTCTCAGAGGAAGCATGTTCAGGTTGTACAAGAATGGACGTGTTTAAAGAGTCGGATTTGAGACCGAGCTCAGGTGGCAGAAAGGGTGCAGAGTCTCTGATAACATCTGATTTATGACTGTACGCCACAAGCCTGCCAGGCTGTTTTATCTAACTACCCAGAAAAGTGTGCATAACAAAAAAGGGCTTCCTGCAGCAATGTTTCCTGATGGCCGCCGGTAACCCACAACCTCCTGTGGCGCTGAATAGTCAAAGCACTTAAACATCTCTGTGTACAGTATAAATACAGAGCTTCTGTTCTGGATATGGATAAAATGAGTATAATGGATTCTAGTCCAGGAGTCCCACCTGACCTGGAATGTTCTCCTTGCACTTGTCATTTCATTAGCCAATGATTAAAGCTTTTTTGAGTTGGAACAGTCGCATTAGGAAGAACTGCATAGCTCTACAGACTCTAAAACTGATGAATAGGCCTACATCTATGCTAAATTCAAAAGGGGGGCACGGGTTGTCCAAAAAATTGGGTTTAATTGGAAAAGTCATTCGTTTTGTGAACACCAAACATGGGGAGACTATCACTAGCTCACTGTGGCAGCATGGGTACCATCTGTAGTAAGAGAGAGGCAAAACCTTTGAGATTGGGGCTTTACACTCACATCTAATTAAAGTGCACAATCAGTGGAATCTATCTCAGATTCCTAAAAAGGATCAGTCTCATTTTAGCAATGTCCCAGATGTGGTAATACGGTGCAAGTGTGAATTTGGAGCATGAACAGAGCTGGAGTGTTTGGGTGGGTTGTGTTTAGACTCCATCACGCTATCTGTGAGTGTAGAACATTCAGATAACGCACGTTGAGTGAAAAAAAACAAGAGTGCTGCCCTCTGATAAGAAGACCGGTTAGAGTAGCTGCACTTAAGTGAAACCTTCCCTGCCTTCCATCATATCTAACTGTTTCTTAGCTCCCATGTGCCATCCCTCATTAACTCACCTGACTTGTGTTTTGTCCAAAACGTATTTTATTTTTTGTACTTCTTTTATATATCTTACTGTACAAAACCGATGTTTTCTTTTCACTGTTACGTATGACGCAAGACCATGTGGATGTGCTGACGTGCAATTTCTCTTCACGTCAATGAAGTTGTACATTGAGTTAGAGTTGTTGTACAAGTACAAAGTTGTACAAGGTAGAGTAGCTGAAACCACACAAGTAACACGTGCCCTCAGTGACATAATGACTCTAGCAGAAGCAAGAACTACATAGAACTTGAGTGGTGTCCAGCAGTATAGGAACTCAGTCTTGAGAGGTTCTATTCTATCCATATTTGGGATACATTTGGCCTAAAATGTATGAAGTTTAAGATGTGTGAGCAACAGTAAAGACACTCTGAACAGCACAACAGAATGAAAATAGTGAAAAGATGAACTAGGAATTGAATCAGAGTAATACAGAACTTTATATTTCAGTGAAGCATGTTGGAAAAGTATACGTTGAAAATACTTTGTAAATTCCAGGTGAAGGTTTGACTTTAGTTTCCGACTTTCACCAAATAAAGAAGAACCTTTACCTCATAAATGTGCTTAGATATTAGCTATGTTGACTACACTTAGCTTTCAAGCAGGTAAGAACCACAGTAATGCAGTAGAAACCTGTACTCACATCCTGTAACGTAAGGACAAACAAAACACAAAAACAAAAGAAATGTACCTGAAAGTAATAGTTTAAATAAAATTTAAAAAATAAATGTTTTATTAATTTGTACCTTGCCTTTTCCTGTAATATCTGAAGATTTTTTTGTAAGATTTTTTCTGCTTCAAAGCCAAACCATCTCATGGATGGGTAGAACCCAACAATCACACTTTTATTTTAAAACAAAAGATAAAGACAAGGATATAACATTTTTGTTGTCATATACACTCAATTTAGTCATATGTGTATACAGTATATTTGATTTGTATATGTGTTTTACTCAATGGCTAATTGAGTAAAATACGCTAATTGTTTATGTCCTCAGTCCCCACTGACTCTGAAGGCCTCCGCAATGAATTCCTTTTTCAATAAAGAATCTCCATTCAGAGTGTAGAATGAAGTTCCGAGCTAGACTTAGTTTCTGCTTGGGAATCTGAGGCAAAAGCCAAATGTTTGACTTAAGTACAAGAAAGTGAGTAAATGGTTTGAGTTACTACACAGTTCTGGTCCCTCCCACAAAACCCTTCTGACTATTTGGTGCTCCACCTCCTCATTAAAAAACAGAAGTAAACAATTCAGAAGACTCGCAAGTTGCTTATCTCGAGCAATGCATGCTGCGTAAGTGGCGCGAGACCCACCGTATCTGCAAAACAAGCTGTACTCAAGAGAGTGCGAGAGAACAAGAGGGACAGAAAGAGGGGAAGCATTCAACTTCTCGCCTGACGTTATGCGGAATAACAAAAAGAAATGTTGTTTTTGTTCTTCACAGAGGTTAAAAAATGATAAATGACAGCAGATTATTGGTGATTGGTTTACTTTTCTTGGCTTTTGGCGCGGGCACAGGACAATTTTTTAAAAGTAAAGGTAGGAAGACGTCTTCTCAGTTCACTTGTCTCTTCAACTTTATGTCTAATTTTACACAGCACAGTCTTGACATTATACTCATTATATTATGTGTTACTCAAACACTAATTAAAGTTGTATAAACAGTAAAATGCTGTGGACAGTAAGAAGAAAACAGCAAAAATGTGCATCTGACAGAAAGCCTGACATCCACTTTAGTAATTATGCAAATTAAACCACGTTGTTACAGTTGAACAGTTGCTACGTGAGGAAGCGGAGAACATTAAATGTTTTGCTGAGAGGATGAGGGATCTAACCTGCTTCTGGGAGGAAGAGGAAGCCAGGAATAGTTCCCTCCATCAATACACACTGACCTACACCTACCAATATCAGTGAGTAACCGAAGATGCTGCTTGTAGCTTCTAACCAAACATCAATCCATGTACTAAATTTTACCACTCATGCCAGAATGGGTAGGTCCAAATGGTTTGTTTGGCTGATCAAAATGAGTTTGGTTGGTTGATCAGAACCACCCTGGGGCAGGGTTTTAAATCTTACCTTCAGCAAACCACCACTGGGTTCCTGAGCAAGACCCTTAACCCCAAGCTGCTCAACAGAGGCTGTCCCCTGTAGTCAGGGAATTTGCTTTAGATAAAGCATCTGCTTAATGTCATAAATGTAAACATTCTATACAGTGGAAAGCATACTAATCTTTGCCATGAGAGTATGAACTTTTCTAATAAGTTGTTCTGCGTTTAGGAATGAAAACAGCAGTGAGTGCGCTGTGTCTAAACTGCCTATGCTGGGAGCCGGCGGCAGGAGGCTGTTCCTCTGCAGGCTGCCTCGAATTGAATTCTTCACCCCACTCCACCTAAGTGTGTCTCATGGGGGAGGGGACCTCTACAACCGCAGCCTCTTCATTGACCAAGTTTGTAGGTCCACAGATTTAGAAGAGACTTTTTGTTCTCCAGACCTAATTCAGACTGATTGGTACTTTTGACTTAGACGAATGTTCTCCATCGTGATCCAGCTTAAAACATTTTCTTATTCTTTCTCCTAGTCCTGCTGGATCCTCCTGCCAATGTCACGGTGGTGGGGACCACGCAACAGGGGCAGCTGAATGTCACTTGGCTGCCTCCTCCCCTCAAGTACACGGACGATAGTATGCTGTACGAGGTCAGATATGGCATGGAAGGGAGCCCCATGAGGAAGGTATGAGCACAAAATGATGACAATCAGAAATGCATGAATTTCAATATGGGAATAAGGCAAAAAGTTGCATGGCCACAAATCAGATTTGTGTCTGATCTAGGACCACATAAAGTGACTCAGAGATGGCATTTGAAAACGTCAGATTTGTATGTCACATTAAAGCAACTAAAATTTGGGCTACCTTGACAAGCAAGCAGCAACACTCAAAACAGCAACCTCGAAAATGAGCCAGAAATATTTAAACCTAAACCTAACATTTACTAAAACCTCCTGGAATTGTCATAGTGCTAATTTATGTAAAACTATCTTTTTGGAGTTGTCCAGTTTAAGACAATATTTAGTATAACTGCTAACACGTCTTAAATATGGATATGTGAATGAATATGGACAATTCAAAGAAATAAATTGTGTTTTCCCACATTTCAGGAAATGGTGAGGGCCAACACAAGGTTCACCCTGCGCAACCTTCAACCAAGCAGCAAATACAAAGTTTTAGTCCGTGTCAAACCTGATGGCATCACTTATAATGGTTACTGGAGCTCTTGGTCTGATCCTGTGTTCGGGACTACTCCCCCAAGTGGTAAAAATCTTTGTGACTTTTTAAACTGATAAAGAAACCAAAACCCAAAAAAGATACATAATATCTACTCAGGCTATTTACCAAACAAAAATCTGAACATGGCTAGGGAACTGTTGCTTTTAAATAAACTGAGAAAAAATAAAGTGGGTCCTTACAGTCCCGTGTGAACACACCTGGTATGAATTTAGCCTACTTGCTCAATGGTGACTTTGTCTTCTAACAGACTTGGACCCTCTGATTGTGGTACTGGTTCTCACCATCTCTCTGATACTCATCTTGTTGTCGCTCACTGTGCTTATTTCCCATCACAAGTAAGTAAAATCCTAAATAAACCATATATCATGTTTCATTAGTAATATTAAATAAGGTAAATGTGATTATATTAAACATCAAGTTTCCTTCTTGTGAATAGGCAGGGATGTCTTATAAAACATATGTAAACTTTTACAGATTCCTGTTAAAGAAACTGTGGCCTGACATCCCTTCACCCGAGCACAGGTTCCCAGGTCTCTTCACTGTTTACAAGGGAGACTTCCAGGTACAGTCCCTTTAGAGCAATAATATTAAGTTATTTCACCAGTTATTATTTATTTCAATGTTTAGGTTGTGGTTAGTTAAACAAATAAAGACTTCTTTGTCTTCTGCCCCCATAGAGGATCTTAAAGAAATGTTTCCCTGAAAATTGGTGTCCAAAGTTTGCTTCTTTAATTCCTTCCTTAAACACTTTTTTCTGACTAGTAAAGGGGAAACTGTGATTTTTCTGTGTACCTTTTCTTTTGCATTTGGCACTGAGAACTCCGCATTAACCATTTTAAAAATGTTTCTTACCCTAACACAGGAGTGGATGGGCCACAGCAGCACATGGCCTATCCACCTATACACAGAGGAGCTCCCTTCTCCTCTGGAGGTACTGTCGGAGGCTAGTCTGGCAGCACCATTGGCCAGTCACATCTCCCCTTCGAGGCCAGCAGCTGCTCCTAGAACAGCTGCCTTCCAAAGAGAGGAGTCAGAAACCACAGAAGAGGGGGAGGATCAATTAGACACAAGAGGCATGGATACAAGTTTGCTTGACAGATGGCAAGAATGCCCCCAGTCTCACTGGTTGATGGAGCAGCTGAGGGCCCTTCAGGAACACCCTGAAGTTCTCTCTCAATCAGCCCTCCTTGAGTCACAAGACACATATGTCATGCTCAACCAAAGCTCCCAACGTGCCAGAGAAGAAGGGCCGGGGCATGATGTCTTGGAAGAGTCATTGCCCTTGCAGACACTCTTTGCCAGCACAGGGACTTCTTTGTCAGCCACCTCCCATTCTGATCTAGGCTCCCTTCAGCAAAGCTCTGGGTCAGGAAGACTCTCTTCACAGTCAAGCTTCGAGTATCCGAACCACACATGGCCACCTAAAGGGCCAGGATATACTTACATGGCTGTGGCAGACTCAGGAGTTTCAATGGACTATAGTCCAATGAGCTCCAGCAGGATAACGGACATGGGCAAAGGTGTCTTCTACACCAACGAGTACAAGAATGACATGCTTGGGCACAGGCAGCCACTATCGGGTCAACCCATTCACTCTCAGTAGTGATCATAAGACTGTGGGGCAAGACAGAAGATTTACAAAATAGCACTGGAAAGACAAACGTCCTTTGCAGAATATTCCAAAACAATGGAATTTTACTGGAGAAGAGGATAGTGAATTAAAAGCCAGGACGTCTTCAGTGTTTCCTGTTACGGCCTTTTCACAAATGACAATGCAAGAATTGAGAAAAGAATTGTGTCTCACATAGGCGGTACGTTGAACCTGGATTACATAAGCTAATTTCTTTGATCTACTACATGTTTGGTAAATTAAATACTTTAAACTGTCGTAGCTGTCGAAGTTAGGCCTATACAGAGCCTGGTTTGATTCATATTTCTGTACAGTACACAACACTTCACTTTCATAAACCTGTGAAGAGGTTTCTATTTTTTATTTGTTGTTGTATTGAATTTCTATTGAAACTGTGTTATTATGGAAGGTTTTTTTTGGTAAAACTTACTGGAAATACATGTTTTGAGTTGTGCATCAATGTCCTCGATGTTCTGCCAGTAAACCTGAATATCCCAAGTGTTCAGATGTTGTAAATACTGTAGATAACCCAACTTCATACATGCTATCACACTTCAGTTTTCCCTGCAGGTACGAAGAGTGTTTGACGATTCCTTCTGGTGCTTTCATTATGTTTTCAGTTGATTTGCCATCAGTCCTAGTGTACAGATGCACCAATGTACAAAATTTTAAAAACACATTTCAAAACTGTTTTCTAGTGCAGCAAACCTGCGCAAATGTCTATCAAACACTATTTTAAGGCCTGTAAAATTTTGTATCAAACATGTATTTAAGTATCATTTTACAAAAGTGGTAGAATGTAATAAGTATTACTGCACAGTGTAAACAAATAAGCTGTTTTAAATAATAGTCTGTAAATAAAGACATGTTTTTTGCTTCTTCCCTAATTTGGAGTTTTGTGTAACCAAGTGTCAGCAAGTGTTTAGCAAACTAAAAAAAACTCCAAAATGTTAATGACTTTAGGGATTTGTTTCAAAAAAGCCTATTTGATGTGAGAATGCTTTAACAAACGTTTCACGTTACATTTTTCACACGGATCAACATCTTTGTTCGTAGTTATTGTATGACTAAAAGTAGGGGATGTAATTCATGTCTCTATCATAATTCATTTGTTTGTTGTTTGTTTCAAATATCCAGGTCATAAGAATGCATAAATGTCATAGTAATGTATGTGAACAGCATTCCCAGTAAAAAATATAAATAATTTATGACTAAGACTCTACTTGGTTGGGGAATGTTTAAACAGCAAATTTGTATATTTCAAAAGTATCTGTAGCCATTTCCACACAATGAATTTGTATATTGCCACACAAATGTGTATCTTTCCAAATAAAAGAAATAAAAAACAGTTACATGTGATTTTTGCTATCAAAACATTTTATGAGCCTGCAGTTTACTTGTTATTGTCAGATTAAGAAAGAACCTTCTGAGTTTGGGTTAGTGGACCAGATTAGATACCAACACTGGCTAAATAATTTCACATGCAAATCTTGTTTTAAAGCAAATGCCTCAGAAGTCAATTACAATATCTGTCATTTATTTAAAAAGCTTCAATATTTACATGTATAAATATATATTTTACATGGAATTTATTTTTCTAATGCTTTGCAAACGTATTGCTATTAAAATGCTCTGCTTTCATGTATATGGCAAGGAGTTGATTTTAGTGAACTGTACTTACTGGACTGTAATACTAATAAGCAAAATATATAAAAAAAGCAAATGATTACTTGTTTACATATCCAAGGCTTATTTCTTATACTGAATGTGTGAGTTAATAAACTAGGCACAAATATTTTATGCACCAATTTTGAATAAACTCTCTGTGTCTAGTCATTGTTCACTCCTACAGGGCTTTGTCCTTGTGGGGTCTCCTCTTTTCTTGGACTGACTGGACAGAACTCCAATATCCCATTAGGCTGCAGGACTGCTCGCCAGCGCAGCTGTTCTGCTGCATTATCACAGCCAGCAACCTGCAGTTCTGGACCTGAGAGATACAACAACCACTCATTCGGCCCCTCATCCCTCCTCACCTTCTCTGAGGTGCATCGCACTTGCAAGTAGCGCTCCAAGATTGACAGCAGGGGGTCCGAGCCTAACTGATCACATCCACCATGGCCTTTTCTTTCAGGCTGAATGGAGATGATGACACTACATTGGGCCTGATTCTCTGCTTGAGCATTCAATTTCTGGGTGAGGAAAGCAGCAGTGTCATGGAGGAGGGCCACCACATGTGCGGCTGCACTTTGAGCCTCTCGCTGAGGCCTGTCCTGGGCTACATGCCCAGACAGGTACTGTTCCAAACCATCCACAATAATCAGCGAAGGGAGTGCTGCAGCCTCCAACACCATCTCATGAAGGGAGGCCACATCTTCCAGTAGATCCTCCAACATCTTGGGGTACACAAATCTGATTTTCTACGAGAGAGCACAAAGAAGAAGAAACAAACTGTTAAAAATGTACTCAGAATATTAACTGCTAATATAAAAGTAATACTATATAGATTAAATTACTGGGACTGTTATAATACACTACATAGATAATGTATTGGGACTCTTGTTGTTGTCTGCACTGATAAGTTAGGAGTGAAGACCTACCTTCAGACAGTCAGGCTTCAGGTCACTGTAGGTGGAAAGAGTTACTGGAAGGCACTGAATTTGACTTTGAGTAAAAAACAGCACTTTCACTCCCAGTTCTGAAGCTGCTGTCACAGCTGCCAGGAACAGCAGGGCTCGGTTAATGTCTCCATCTCCAACCACCAGAGTTCCCTTCTCTGGAGAAGACGTATTGATGTGACTGAACGTGTGGAACTGTGAACTAAACCGATTGAAAACCATATCAAGTATATCCACCATATCTATTAAACTCCAATAGCTATCTATTCATACAGCTGTCTTGTTTCCAAAATCAACTATTTGTTTTAAGTAAAAACCAAAACCTTTCCGCTGAAAACAACATCACTTGCTTCTCCCGCGAAAGTAGAAGCAAACGCCCACTCTCACTATAATTGGATGTTCAAAAGCATTTTTAATTTTCATTGGCCAATAGTTGAACATGTAAAACACTTTCTCGGTGCTGGTTGGTCAGTTCATATGTCTATCAAAATACGTAAAGCGTGATTACGTTTTTTCCTGTCGTCTTTTCGGTTTTCTTAAATGAAAGAAAAAAATATATATAGAGAGAGAGAAATAAGGATACATAGAGAACTACATAGAGAAATATTCGTGTGTAAACAAATAACATTTTACATTCAAGCAAAAAAGAACAGCGGTTTTCCTTTAAAGGCTCGTCAGCAAAATCCCTTTAAGAAGAACCACAACAAGTCACAGCTGATGGCAAGATGGCTGCTCTGTGTTCAGAGAGGACGGATAGCCTGGGCGCTATCGGCTCTGGGGACCAGGTGAAGGGGAGTTTCAGACGCTGCAGGGGGAGACCGAGGCTGTCAGATTCGGACCGAGCTCAAAGGAGACTCGAGTCGCGGAAAAAGTACGACGTGCGGCGGGTTTATCTTGGAGAGTCGCACAAAATCTGGAGCGAGCTACGGAGGAGGACCGGCCTGAGCGACGCGGGACTGGCCGAGTACTTGATCCGGCTGCACTCCACTTACGGAGAGAGATACCAGCAGAAACACGGAGAGTACGTGGAGCCTCACTTCTTCTCCCAGTCCATAACACAAACACCCTTAGAAAGTCTTAGAAAACGATCGCACCGAACACTCCAACTAGACACAACTTGTGCTAAATGACAGTCACAGACACACCTGCCGGATTATTTGCACCACTACATTAGTCAACATGACTGTCATTTGGGGACAAGACCAGGCGCATTTTCAATAAGTCACTAGGAGCCTACAGTCCTGAGATGCTTTCAGATTAGTGATGTGTCGTTCACGAACGAGCCGGCTCTAAGAGCCGATTCTTTGTAGCGAACGAGAAGAGCCGACTCCCGTCGGGGAGAGCCGAATCTTCTGTCGTAAGTAGGGGCGGGGCTTCATTTGGGAACGCCATGCGCTAATCACATGGGAGGACCCAATAGGATCGTACCATTATGTGAAAGAAGGAAAGGGAAGCATGATTTAAAGATAGCGAGTGTAGTGGTACAGGCCAAGTACACAGAGCGACAGAGAGAGGTGGGGGAGACGGCATAAAATGCGAGTCCACTGGGAGAAAGTGAAAAAGAAGCAAGACAAACAGGACAAATAATTACAGAGAGTAGAAAACGCATCAGCCCATCCAAGCTGAGTCATCTAATATATTTCTCATGTTTCCCAAGACAGCTAGGCACCTGAGGTACCCTGAGCAAGGTACCGTCCCCACACACTGCTCCCCGGGCACCGTGTTAATGGCTGCCCCCTGCTTCACTTGGTGAATGGGTTAAATCATAGGTGTCAAACCTGTCCAGAAAGGGCCGCTGTGGGTGCAGGTTTTCATTCCAACCAAGAAGGAAGCACACCTGATTCCACCTCTG
>JBBPDH010003693.1:0-11571 GCA_037974565.1 Clupeocharax schoutedeni
TTACCCTTTCATGCGAACTGAATTTCTTTCCGTTTTCTTCACAGGCACAGCTTTTAGTAACGCAAGGACATCATCACAATCTCGCGAGACCAGGCGCATCTGGTACCACGAGAATTCGTCACACCCCTACTCATAACCATCCAAAATGTTACATTCAGTTCCCATTCCGAAAGGATCTGAATGCTGCAAATGAGAAAACCGTTGACTTTACTCTTAATTGGAGAAAATGTTGTCAAATATTACACAGCAGGAACAGTCAGAAGGATCAGACATCATCAAGTAGGGCTGGGCGATTTGGCCTAAAATTAAAATCTCGATTAATTGAACATTTTAACTCGATTATTATGATTATTTTTATTATTTTTAGATTATTACGATTATTTTAGTCATTTTTAGTGTTTTGTCATGATGCGTGGGCAGAAGATATTGCAACCTATGGTGAGAACGAGAAAGACACACTTGTTAAATGTTACAGAAAGCTCTTCTCAAAGACTGTGCAGAGGGAATGGAACAGACACAATGGAAAGTGATGCTAAGGAAACAAGCATTCTGCAGAGATTTGAAAAACTTGCTTCACTTAGTGGAAATAATGCTGGTGCTTCCAAAAACTGCAGATCAGTGTGAGCGAGGATTAGCAAGGATTAGTACAGAGGACCCTACACTTGAGCTTTTTGACCCAGAGCCCAGTGTGTTACAACCAGAGTGCTAATTGTCCATCAGCAAAGATAAACATAGAGTAAATTATACTGGTTGGCCGGTGATAGTGACATTGTAATGAACTTAAAGAGTAATAATGTTCTTTTTAAAAATCGTACATACTTTGCAAGATGTCAAACATTTATTGTGTTCATTTCATATTCAATATTATTATTCATTCTTATCATTGTTTATATCTGTAGTGTTACTTATTTATGTTATTATGTATAAGACAATATAGAAGAGATTCTGGACTTGAAGTATTTCTTGTTAAACATTTGTAGTGTTTATATTTCTGCCATTTATTTGTTATTGTAAGATAATGCAGAAGACAAAAGTAGACCATTCCAACAGCTCACATAAGAGTAAGACTGGAGACAAAATGTGCCAAAAGAATATTTTTTTCCCCAAATATTTTGTGATTAGGAGCCAATGGTTCCTAAGGTTTATTTTGTCTGGAGCACTGTCCACACTTACCTTTAATTTCAGCACCAGAACAGCAACGATGAGGCGCAGATTCACATCCACATCATTTCCAGTTTAACTGGCGTCTGTGAAGATCTGACCACAGATTATTTGGGTGAGAGACACAAAAGCTGGAAGTGGAGTGTTAACACAGGTGTCACTGTGTGTGTGTGTGTGTGTGTGTGTGTGTGTGTGTGTGTGTGTGTGTGTGTGTGTGTGTGTGTGTGTGTGTGTGCATGTGTTGGTATGTGGCAGGTGGTGGTGAAGACAAAGGCGGACTACAGCGAGGAGAGGAAGCGGGAGAGGTTTCATCCAGTTGTGGGTGTTGTGGATGGAGCATCCGAACGAATCAAAGTAGGAGTTTGTGTGTGTGTATGGAGGAGAATGCTGAATATATAGCTTGTTATTCACCATCACAATATCTGCCTTAACGATACTGATATCACACAAAATATATTAACCAGTAATACCAGCCCCCACCCCTTTCTATCCGTCCCCCATCCTCTCACCCCAGCCTGTCACGGCTGACCTTAGAGGAGGTTTATGAAATATATTTAATGATGCTTTAATCATCAGTTATTATTTTAGAATAATGAGTTTCATTTAAGCCTGTATTGTGCAGTGCTGATATCTTATGATCCGTGCCTGTGTGTTTTCAGCATCCTCTGTCTCTCCCTTTACACCCGACCCCCAACTGGTCTTGGTTACTAGGTAACACAATTCCATCTCTGAGAAGCAGGTGGGGGGGCAGAAGGAGCGAGGGGTAGAGAAACAGGGAGAGTGTAAGGTAAAAAGAGAGAAAGAGAAGGAGAGAGAGATAAAGAGACAAGAAACGTAGAGACAGAAAGAGAGGGAGAGTGACAAAGAGAGAGATTATGAGAAAGAGTGGGTGCAGTAGGAGACACAGAGCAAACAGAAGGAGAGAAAGATGGAGATAAATAAAAAGAGAGAAGAAGGAAAGAAAGAGAGAGCGTGAGCGCAGGAGAGAGAGAGAGAGACAGCAGAAGGCTATGTGTAACGGTCCAAGGTTTTTTCTGTGATTAGCAGCTCAGCAGTGTAATTAGTGTGTGTTCACTGTGTGAGTTCTATACACCCATCTGCAGGTGTTTTGGCTGCAGGCGTCTCAGGCTGTTAGAATGAATTATAATGAGTTATAACAACAGTTAATAACGAGTGTTTGTTTCTTGTTCAGGCTGTGTTCTATATAAATATTGTTGCTGTATTCATTTGCTTTTGTATTCCACTGGTGTTGATTCAGTTGAATCAGATCTTGATAATGGATTCATAAGTCTGCTTGGCTCTTTGCAGTGTTTACACTCATGCTATAGACCAAATGGCAGCAATGGAATTTCCCCAAAAATAAAACAATCCTGCCAATAAAACGACTTTGACTGTGGATCAAAACATCTGAATGTTCTGCAGATTTAAATGTCCTGAATTGTTCCAAAGCGATATTTATATTTGATTCACTGAATTGTTTATAAGAGAATTGTTAAAAGACTGAATTATTGTGAAGTTTACTCTTATATATGGAAGATTGTATTGGGACGTGTGTGTGTGTGTGTTGTTGCCAGCCATACTGTGAGCTAATAAGCTCTTTAACGGCTGAGACATTTCACACTGTGCTTGGAGTGTTGCCTGGATGCTGGACACACACAAGCACACACACATACAATTAACCAATTAGTAATTCCATGAGAGTTTGTTGTTGTTTTGATGTCAGTCTCCACTCTTAATCCACAACCTTCTCATCTGTGTCTTCCCTGTCTCTTCCTCAGGAGTTTCCTATTGTCAACTAGTCAAAATTACTAGTCAAGGGTTTTTGCATACCACAGGTTTTTACTACTTATCCATGTATTTCATAAACTGCAGGTTTTATTATTGTTCAGCACTGTAATTGTTGAGTGAAACTATAAATGAAAATCTGTCAAAAAAAACAAGTTCCTTTATAGTATGGAAAGAATATGATCCTGTTAACTGGTTGTGTGGCGATGCAAATTCAAGGCTGTTTTTTAACATTAAATGCACTCGTTTTTATGATTTTCATGCAAATTAAAGTACTTCAGTGGTGACCATATTGTACATTTAACTATTAGCAAAGAATATTGAGTGTAATTTTTAGTTAATATGAATATAGTATATATTGCAGGACACACATGCGACAGAAATCTTATCCTAAACCTAACCTTCAGCACCAAAATATATTCAGTGGAACGTCGTACCTCCACAGTGCTCCACTAATGTGGTCAGTCAGTCAAGACATGTGTTCAAATGTATCTTCTTTAGATAGGAACAGGAGCTACAAGGATAACATCGCTAACATTAGTCAATAGTCACCTAATCTTTTTTTTATTTATTGCTTAAAGGAAGGTTTTGGTGTTTAATGATAGGAAACTATGTCAATAACGGGAGCCAGCATGTTATGTATGTCTGTGTATGTGTGTGCGTGTGTACAGACGGCTCTGCTGGTAGTGTGTGCTCTGGCATTCCTGGTGTGTGTGGCGTTCCTGGTCGTATTTAAGGTGTACCAGTATGAGCAGCCCTGCCCCGACGGATTCACCTACATGGTAACAACTTTTTTATTATTCATTTTAGTAAAACTGTCAGATAATTCTGCTAATAGTAGGAAATAAAGCCCATACCAACATTCCATAATTCTGTTTGTGTAAAAAGAGCAGATCTGAGTCGGTTTGGTGTGGAATAGTTCATTGTAGAGGTACAGATATCTTTACCAGTGTTGGTAAATGGAACCAGACGTCTCCAACACAAATACAGGCGTTTTATCCACTATAGACCCTTAGTGAAGCCTCACATATTTATTTGGAATGTTGACAATGGTAAAATTGTAGAAAAATTTGAACTAAAATCAGTCTTTGGGGACTATTTTACCTCACGACGCCCTGCATGTATCCCTCCACCTGAAGAATATTTCTCTCCTTCTATCTCTCTGTCTGTGCAGCAGAGTCGCTGCATCCCAGTGGGAGTGTACAGTTACAGTCCCCCTCAGGGTCCAGCCAGCCGTGGGCGCCTCTTCACCATCATAAACCACTACAATGTGGCTAAGCACACCATCACCCGGGCTGTCTCCCCCTGGTTCAGCATCACCGCTGAGGAGAAGGTCTCACAGCTTCAGACCAAGACAGACCAGAGCCTCGCCTAAAACACACACATACACAAACAAACACACACACACACACACACACACTCTCTCTCTCTCTCTCTCTCTCTCTCTCTCTCTTACTCTCGCTCCCTCTCATATGTTAGCAATAGCAACCTACAGTTTTGACACCCCTTACTGAATGTGTTCTAATATTTAAGACGTTTTGATGTAAATGTATCCACATATCTTTCTACTGGAGTGAAATAAGGCCTCTGCAGAGTTTATTTCACTCCAGTGTTTTTCTTATGAAGGCACAAACAACAAAAAGTAACAGGGATGAACGCGTGGGGACACAGATTGCCCACTTCACCCTAAAAAGTATTGTAAAATGTGGGGAAAAAATCTTTTTTTAATGAGTAGGTGTATCTAAACCTTTAGCAGTGTGTTTTCATTTTACACAGACATTCCTTCAAATAAACACATATACCTGGTGTAAGTGATTTAAATGAATGTGTCCTGCTGGCAAACCTGAATTACTATAGTTACTGAGGAGGGTATCTGTCACTATGGCAATGCCATCACCTCACATTTCTTATGCTGAGCCAGATTTCTCTCTTTTCTTTCTCTCTCTCTCTCTCTCTCTCTCTCTCTCTCTCTCACACACACACACGCACACACACAGTGTCGGTTTAGATATGGGTTGGGATGGCTGGTGGTGTAATGAAAACAGTTGGTGTGTTAAAGCAGAATCACAGGGCTTAAATTCTTAACTTGGAACGTTTGACCTCACAGTGCAGTGCTGGTGTCCTGAGATACACTTCTGAGCAGACGCGCAGTTTTGTTTTTGGTGATGTAACAGAAGTTTGACTGAAGATAAACATACAAATTGACAGTAATCTGTTGATCTCCACACTCTCAGACCAGCAACAAGAAGGCAAAGACCTGCAGACGCACACACGCAGCAGGAGACGAGTCTGGAATGGAACATCCAGAACTCTCACTCAGAATGACCAACAATATCAAAAAAACATCTAAAATAAGTTTATAATATTTGAAGACATGCTATACAAGATGAACACTGGTGTTAAATGATCATGAATCATAAATTCACAGATTAATACAAATTACAGAAAAACAACCAACTGCATACACCAAAACAGCGTGAGCATTTGCCCATTATGGCATCAACATCATTGTATTCATTTGTTTTGTATACTATGAATTATTTATATTATGTATTTATTTACATACTATCAAACATAACATTATATGTGACAAATTATTTTTTTCATCAGATATTTTAAAAAAGTTTTTTGTGCTGTTCTGAGGTCCGGTATTGTGATGTTACACAGTTGCCAAATGGCCCACACTTTCTCTCTGACAAGTCCATGGAAACCACCTTACTTTCACATCATAATTGTGATCATAACTCCTCAAAGGAGACTTTAGTCCAGTCCTAGCCGGATGGCGCTCTGAGTAGACCCCTCTCTCAGTTTGAGGGTCTGTACCAGGGCCCAACTTGCAGGCATCAGTCCGAATCTGCTGCTGTGGTGCCATGTTGAGGTTTGAGAAGGTGGATGGGAATAGGATGGGAACTCAGACTAGGGACTGCTGCATCAAAACAGGGATATTCTCAATATTCTTTAGTTGTGCTTCTTTCTGTCAGTGTAACTGATGTTCCACATTTGGAGAACTGATAAATGTACACAGAAATGTATCAGTGAAGTTTGATAATGGTACCTGGAATACTTCTGAATGTACCAGATTAAATGTGAAGCTGAAATGATGCTCTTCTCACTATAGCCTGGTCTCTGTGGTCATTTTGTGGTAAAACATACTGAAGAATATCCAGTTAACACACTCACCTGCATACTTTAATTCCATCTAGATTATACTTAATATTTTTAAACCCGCTCATGCATAACCTTGTTTTATGACCCCGCACCCATAATATGTGTTTCTGTGACTCTATGGTCAAATCTAAGATATGTTCCCTATAGTAGGATCAGTCTTCTGTTGTTTTGGGAAAAAATCAAAACAAATTCATATCTAGTCTAGCTATTATAGCCTTCTCAGGACACAGAATCAGCAAGTTTTGCTTTCTCTCTTCGAAAATTTTGCATCAGAAGGTGGTTATGGCACATGACAAAGATGAACCAACTGGTGGTGGTCATCCTGTGCTGACATTTTTTGTGAATGCATTACACAGGCACAGTTACCAAAGAGAAAGGGGTGTGATATAAAATTGATTGGTCCAACCCAGTGTCAACTAGGCCAAATAGCATGCCCACCAACCAGGAAAATGCCCAAAATATCAGATGGCAGTGAAAGTGAAAATTCGGTCATACGTGAACACACCACAGCATGTGAACAGCACGAAATACTTCATCTGCATTTAACCCATGCCCAAGTGAAGCAGTGGGCAGCTAGAAACAGCACCTGGGGAGTAGTGTGTGGGGATGGTCAGGGGCGGAGCCAGGGGGGTGGCCGGGGGGGGCATTCGGGTGGCCGAAATCTTATTGGCCCCCCCAGGTGCCCCCTCTGTCGCGGCACCGCACCGCACTCTGACCGCACGTCTTGTTGAGAAGAGCTGAATTCTGTAATCGGTAAAATCTCTTAACTGCTATGTTCCTCCTGTGCAGTAGTTGGCACTCTGTATCAGCAACAAATATAAAGGAGGAGATGAAGATGGTCTAACGTTCATTCAAAGAACTCAGTCAATGTTGCCAGATTGGGCGTTTCTCCCCCTTTGGGGCTTCTTTTGGTTATGCTGGGCTGGGAAAGTTGGAATAGGGCGGGTCTATAAAATTTGGGCTGGTTTTTAAAATATGTAGCGGGTTTTACTGTTTACCTTGCTCAGGGTACCTCAGAGGTGCCTAGTGGGCTTGGTAATCGAACCTGTACTTTCTGGTCGCAGGGCGAATGCCCTAACCACTAGGCTACCAACTGCCATATTGCAAGTTGATACATATTGCAATAGCGGTGCCTTCTTAGATATTAAGGGACCCATATCACCACTTTTCTGTAATTAAAAAGGCTTAATGTCTGTAAACATCATTTCCAATAGTATGCTTACATACCCAATCCAGGCTCGTTTGCATACCGCAGCCATCTGCGATATCAGTACTGCAGAAACCGATATCGCAATAGCAGATATATCATACAGATCTACTGCTTAGTGTTCACAGAAAAAACATTCAGTGTCGATTTTTACATTACTCGGTTGAAGATTATTTACCTCGGGTCACACAGATCTTAAGTTTTCAGAGCTGTGTGGACACACAAATCAGATCTTTCCAAACTGGAACTGAATTATTTTTCGTGTGCTCTCAAATCAGAAACTGCAGATACAGTAAAACCACGTTTTCTACACCTTCTCTCCAATCCCACACAGCTGGGGGCTGACAGGAGCTCAGTGATGTAGCTTTGAGTTCCGCTACCAATGGATTCTTCATGTGACATCTCAGGGAAAAAGGTATTAAACTCACATCAGTGGGGTGGTACCCCTGAAAGGTACATGTAAAGTGTCCATTTGAACACACCATAACACATAACACAGTGTTAACAGCATGAACTTGTTTTATACCCAGTTAACCTACGTAAAGCAGCAGGCAGCACAGAGAGCAGTGTGTGGGGATGGTACCTTGGACAAATTTACATCAATGTCCCTACTAGCAGTCTTGGGATTTGAACCCACAACCTTCTGATTACAGTGGTAACACCCTAACTACTAAGCCACCAGCTGCCCCATCTTCAGACTCTTATAGTTAAGGTACAGGTTTAGCTACTTATTCATTTATTCCATAAACTGCAACTTGTCTATTCTTGTTAAGCATGGTAAAGTTGTTGAGTGATCGATAATAAATGAAAAAAATAATACAACAGTCCATGTCTGACATCCTTTTAATTGGTTGCACAGTGACGGCAGAGTCAAATTCTAGGTACATAGGGTTTACTGTAATTTTATTTGTTAGCAAAGAATATTGCAGGTTTTTTTTTTTTTTTAAGGTGCACTGACTCTACATCCCGTTCCGATTCCAGGCTTTGTATTGTACTTTTATACTCAAAGAAAAAAATAACGTTAGGTTATGAAAGGCACAAATATGATCCTTTTTCTTGGGCTTTAATGTAGAAAACTGGACTTCAAAGGACATGATACATTGAGGAACCAAATACGTACCTGCTGAGTACCTTTTATCTAACAGGGTAACAATTAGGGCTGTTTCAGGGCAAAACTTTGTAGATACAGGTCACAAATAGGATTAATGGCAGTTAATAGTAAGAGTTTTAAGAGTTTCAGCAAAAAAACAAGCAGTAAGGGCTCTGCGAACAGCCAGTGCCTGATGTGACCGTGAGAAGATTTCAGAAGACAGAGGTTTCAGCTCCCCTGTGTCACTCCTGCTCTGGAGGGGTCTGGGGTAAGTCCTGGGACAATCCAGGAACATTAATATGGAAAAGAATTCACGGGTTGTTGTGTGCCAAGTGCAGCAGCTGAAGAAACTGAAAGAGTTTGCTTATGCCTTATTTCAGCCGCATATTACCACATACGCAAAATTAAGACTATGTTCATTTTTGTTTAAATTAAGACAACAGAGAGGAGCTCCAGAGAGGAGCTGGTCTGGAAATAACTGCTCCTGAGATTGAGAGAACCAACTTTCCTATTAAGACCTATTCCTATTCCTATTGTGAAAAAGACAGAGAGTATGTTAAGACCTTCTGTGTGATCTAAGGTGTAACTGAATGAGAAATCAAAGAATGTTTTCCTCAAAACCTCAAAAGTGATACTGATATCTTGTTTAAAGGTATACTCTGACATTTCTGTGCTGCTTATGTATCTTATGGTCAAATACCACAGACAGTGTATTGAATGTCTCCCTGTGGTCAAAGATGATGATCTGAAATGCCCCTATAATAGAAGTCAATGGGCAGATGCTTCAGCAGTCAGGACCAGGTAACCAAGTTGTTAAACATTGAAAAATCAGACCTCTATTGACCCCATATGTGGTTGATCAGACGAGACAAATTTGGGACCAAATTGGAGCTACAAGGCTAAGTCAATAGTCACCCAAATCTTTGACTGTAAACACAACCCCCAAACTTCTCTGGACCCATTCAAACTTATACTGTGTCCTAAACTAAATGACTTACTGTAAAAACTGTAAAGACGAACTGAATTTCAGTGTGGAGCCGTATGCTGCAGGCCCTTTTTAACACAACAGGGTCTGTTTTTACAAACCTCCTCAGCAGATGTGATGTGTGAGCCGTCTTCAGTGGGAAAACAGTGTAAATCCGATTAAGTGTTTCTTTAATGACTAAATACAGACACAGTGCTATAATTAGTCCAAATCTACGTTAATAAGATTATTAATAGGATTTTTACATTCACATCCCAAACTGGACAGAACCATACCAGCGACCTTCACTGTTGTACTAAGACTGAAACCAAAAACCTTATGTTTATGGGGAAGGTCATAAAACAGTCTCAGCTCATGGGGCAATCATGCCACTGTGATACAGGTGGTGTTGGTGTGCTTGGGTATTCAATATAGTCTTAAATATAAATAAGGGTCCATCTGATGCCATCAGTGCCAGTTCCAAGATGATTAAGCACCTCTTTAACTGTCATACCAGTCCAGGAAAAGCAGGGAGAAGGAGCACATAACCAGAAAAAACAGGATCCACACCCGGAAGCCTGCATTGTTCTTGATTGCCTGAGGAATGAGGAAAAACAAAAAAAAAAGATATTCAGCATGGTGAAATTTACAATAAAGAGTGTATAATTCAAGGTGGTAATGGACCTGAAAGTGATAGTAGTGTGTGAACTCTTACACGCGCTAAGAAAACATGCACCCAAAGCTCCTGAGTGACGGCATTGGTATGGGTACAGTGTTGATCAGTTAATGCTGGATCAGGTAATAGTCAGAGAAATGAAAAACGCTGGGGATCAGCGAACGCTCATTCATCCATCCATCCATTATCTACCCCTTATTCCTTCATTCAGGGTCGGGGGGTGGGGGGTGGGTGGCTGGAGCCTATCCCAGCTGCAATGGGCGGGGTACACCCTAGACAGTCGCCAGCACGTCACAGGGCTACATATAGGGACAGACAATCATTCACTCTCACATTCACACCTAGGGGAAATTTAGAGTGCTCAATTCACCTATTCCCCAAAGCACGCATGTTTTTGGCTGTGGGAGGAAACTGGAGTCCCCGGAGGAAACCCACGCGGTCACAGGGAGAACATGCAAACTCCACACAGAAAGACTCTGCGCCCAACCCGGGACTCGAACTCAGGAACTTCTCGCAGAGAGGCAACAGCGCTAACCCCTGCGCACCGTGCCACCGCTCATTCATTCAATAAGTCAAAATGTCTTGTGCTTTTCAAAATTTCTAAATATTTGATCGCAATGTTTTTTTTTTCTCCTAAACAAATAAATAATAGGGTTTTTTTTGCTCTTTTCATTGCAATATATAATTTAGAACTATTATTTTACTGATTTTGTAACAAATATTAATTCAGGGTTTAAAAGCGTATTATAGCCAGCATGTGTGTGTAAGTAAATGTGTTTACTATGTTAAAATTAGATCTGCAATCCGATATTAGATCTGCAATCAGGTCACAGTTCATCATCATGAAATATCTTCATAACATGCAACGAAAGCTTAAAATGGTTAATACTTAAAGAGCACTGAACAACTGCAGGGTTGGTTATAAATAGTGGAACTTGTGCTAATGGATTGGATTTAGTGCAAACTACAGACACTTACAGAATCTGGATCGGTTATTTTTTTGTCCATACTAAACCTCAGTAAAGCTAAACGCTGCAAACTGATATGGTGGGATGTTTATTACTCATAATTCACACTGCTCAATTCCCCTGGTCATATTTATGTTGTATTTATGCAGAGACCCAATGGGTTCTAAAGCAGTTACGATGAAGAGCATGTCCTTGTCAGCAGGTCACCTCTCGTATGTCCTCGTTTCCTTCTTTCACATTCTCAGTGGCACCAACAACCAGCTCATGAATATTGTCAATTTCTGTTTCCTGCGGGACATAAACAAACAACCAACCTCAAACGGCTTTCAGAACTTTATTCAGTAATTACACAAAAAACAATGCAAGTCAGCTAAAGCTTGGATGGGCACAGCACACACCCACACACCTGCTGCAGAACTTTCTCAGCAAAAATCTCCTGCAGTCGAGAGATCTCCACCACCTTCCCTTCAATTTGTCTGTAACACACACACACACACACACACACACACACACACACACACACACCCAACAACTTCCAAAGTAAGGATGCAC
>JBBPDH010003729.1:0-11569 GCA_037974565.1 Clupeocharax schoutedeni
GTGTGTGTGTGTGTGTGGGGGTGTGTGTGTGTGGGTGTGTGTGTGTGTGTGTGTGTGTGTGTGTGTGTAAATCCTGACCCAAGATTTAACCAGATCATTTAAACCTGAGATTGAAGTTTGTTTGTTTTGTCAGTCCTCTCTTTGGGCTCAATTGTTCACTTGGGTCTGTAACTGGACACACGGTTGGATCTTCTCAGAAGGTTGGGGTTTGTGAGGCCGCGTAACCCTTTATGACCATTTTGACACGTGTCAGAGTTCATTATAGCGGCCTTAATGACCTCTGACCATCATGAGAAGTGCAGGCAAGAGTCGTGAAGCTACATGATCTGCGACCTTCGGTTTCCAAAACGGGAAAATATAAAGCATTTGAGTGTCCGCAGAGCCGTGTGTTGCTGTGGTGAATGTGTGTGTGTGTGTGTGTGTGTGTGTGTGTGAGAGAGAGATTGAGTGTGTGTCTGTATTAAAGCTGGACTCTCTAACTGAATCTGAGTATTAACCCCCCCCCCCCAAATTGTTCACGTTCTGCTGAATCTGTTTCCCAATGTCTGGCCAGATGCGATGCAGCCGTGTAGTTTTTGGCTGATTTGCAGATGATTGACAGTTCATTCTCCACCCGTAGATCCCATGGTGCTGGTGTGTTTGTTCACACTGAGCAGCTCTGAGGAGAAGATGAATGGAAAACACCAACCATGTAGTGCCAAACCTTTTGACCCCCCACCGTGTTAGAGCGTGCACGCGTGTGTGTGTGTGTGTGTGTGAGAGAGGGCCTGTCGGTGTTTCAGCACTGTATTATTCCTGAAGGTATTTCATTAAAGTGATTAGTTTTAGCTGATCCTCCATTTAGGGGGAAATTTTTTTTTTTGCTTTAATGACCATTTCACATCTGAAGCTCTTCATACTCGGCACACCAACACTCTCCTCTTTATACTTCCTCCTCCTCTTCCTCTTTATACTCTCATCCTCTGCCTCTTCATCCTCCTCCTCCTCCTCCTCTTCGTCTTCTGTTTGGTAGTTTTGTTTGAACACTAGAGTCTTGTTTTTGCCCCTTTTCCCCTTGGTGTGGAGGCAGAGCTCCCCAATGGGTAGAGCTCTCTTGTGGGCGGAGCTCTCAAGTGGGTGTGTTGATGTTGCGGTTGGACAGTTTGTTTATTGGAATTTTTAATGGAGGGAAGCGATGCTTCGTTTTTAATACGCAGAAATTACGAATCTGATATTTTTCAGGGATGAAAAAGGGTGAAATATTAAATCTATAAAGACATGCGTGTTGTACAGAAATCTCTGCTCTCCTGCGGAAGATTGTTTCTTGTGGAAACGTCTTTGTTCTGCCCGCTCTCTTGTAAACTTCAGTGTAAATAAGGAAAACTGTGAATATATAAATATATAAATATCTATTTTTTGTTGGGGTTTGGGGGGCGGGCAGCTGGGAGTGGTCAGTGTGGGGGCAGTATTTCAGCTTGTGTCAAGCTTTATTTTTTATTTTCTGTTGTAAATTCTATGAAACTTGTTTGCAGTGTGTGAGGGAGGGGGGGTCTGACACAGGATCGGCGAGGGGGGATACTCCTCCCCTCTGCCCGAATCTATTTATTACCACAGATGTATGAAAACAGATCGTGGAAAATAAAGAATTTTTTTTCAAAATCATTTGAGCCGGTTTGTGTTTCTGCTTCCGAGACGTTACACACAGACTCTTTCCCTTGCGCACACTCTGTCTCTCTTTGAGGTTTGAGGATATGGGGTACTAGTACTGCAAAAATGCTTACTAGTCTGGCATTTTTATCAACTAGTTAACTAGTGGGCCTGAAATGTGCTGCACCAGTAAACTTGTAAAGCTTAAAATGCCCACTGGTAGCACTAGTGACATTAGTAAAGGCCAAAATGTCCACTAGTTGGACTAGTGAGAGTGTCTTAGCCTTTACTAGTTAACTAGTGAGTCTCAAAATGCTAACTAGTTGAACTGTCTTGCCTTTACTAGTGGTACTAGTTGCACAAGTGGAAGCCAAAATGCTTACTAGTGGCACACAATTCTAATAAGGAGGCTGGAAAGGGGCAAACACAGAAGCTTCCTATTGGTTCTCCAGCAAGATCACCAAAGCCGAAATGTAACCCTATAATGCCTGGAGAGCTTTCACTGTAATTAGCGGCCTGCTACTAGCTTACCATCCATGCAGAATAAACTATGAACATGAAGCTAAAGTTATTAAAATTGTGTGGTTGTGTAAATCCACTGCTTTATTGTCCACTGTTTTTCTTTTTAAAGATGTGTAATCAGTTTGAGTGCATAGGCTAAAACAAAAACTTTGCTTCATCATGAATATGAGAGACCACTAGTTAACTAGGTGATGAAAATGCTTGACCAGTAAGCATTTTTGCAGTATTAGTACGGCTTAGTCGCAAACTAGTCCGCCAGAATGTCCAAGTAGTGCGGCAATAATGTAAACTAGTTCAGAGAAATTGGCTTGATATCAAGGATATCACAATAAATGCTCAAACTGCTTTCCATAGTCTATGAGCCTGTGTGTGTGTGTTTGTGTGTGTGCTGGACACTCGTCCCTTCCTGGTGGGAGGGGTCACACAGAGGTAATTAAGTGATGCCACTTTGGCCAATCATCATCCAAAAAGCAGCTCCAGTTCCTCAGATCCATGAAGGAGGGTCCCGGTGGTCCAGCATCTCAACACACATAACGCTGCTTTTCCCTTTTATCTGTCACCTGCGTTTGTGTATCTTTCCGTGACAATAGGCAGGTAAAAGAGGAAAGGCTGTCTGGGTTAAGTCAGAAAACCCACCTGTTTTGACATTTTAGGTCTTCAGATTTTAGGTGGATGTTAATGAGACGAGTTCACTGGACCTCCTGCAGCCTCAGTGAATAACCACAGCAGCTCTAGAACATCTGCATGTCTGGAACCTCTCTGATGTTCTCAAACATTACTAGCCCCAACAACTCAAACATTTAGTCTAGCACTCAACCTAAACCCTGACATTACCCCGCACCCAAGGCCTAAACCCAAAAGCCCACTGAGAAATTAGTGTCCGGGCCACGTCTGCTGGTCAGGTCTGTAGATTTGGTTGTATGTGTAGGTAAATAAGTGTGCCTAACCAAGTGTTGAACCCTCTTTCTAGTCAAGTGTGTCACATTTGTATTATTAAACATGGTCGACCACTCGACAAACCATGAGTTTAATGTCCAGCCATATGCCTAACTATTCATCATTCTTCTTCATTGCAGTTGATCTGAAAAGTGAAACACTGCACTGTCTCCCATATTCACAGACCAGAAACCAGTATATTTTTCTCCAATGCACTTTTTCAATTCACCATTTCCTGAGAAAAGCCTAACGACTTAAAACCTAAAACCACAGCGAGAAAAGCAGTCGTCACACAGAGAGCAGCTCAGGCAGCAGTCCTTTGTTCGTTCATGTATACATTTATTTACTTATCCTCAGACTGAATTTACAAAATGGAACATAAAAGCAACAGCTGAAGGAACAATATTGTACATGTTTGTCTTTAGTGTATTTTTATTTTTCAATAGCAATCCACTGTACACAAGGCGGATGATAATTTTACCTAAAAAACAAAAAACAGAGCAATAAGAGAAAATTTTGACTGCTTAATAAGGACACCAAGGCCAATCGTAATCACAAAAGTACAGAGTTTCCTTTCTCTTTTACTGGACATCAGGACAAGATAATGCAAACAGAAGACAGACTCACTGTATCTCCTAATCAACCATTTTAAACCATTATTAATACTGAAGAACTGATACTCCTGCATACATCCCAGTATTACAGCTCATTTCTCTATATGGTTGTTTTAGTGGTCTTTGGCAACATTAGGTGTCACTGCTCACCTTTAGCTATTTCCATTATTTTGTCCTATTCTTGGACCAGTGAGGCGAAAGCTGACCAGCTAACCCCCAATAAACATTTTTCTCAAGTAATCAACTTTCCATACCATGCATTTTTGTCTATAATTAGGATCAACTTTTACAGAAGTTTACAGAAGTACTCAGGAGGACAGAATGTGCTAAAAAAAAAAAAAACTTAGATCCTTCAGCATTTCAGGTCAGATTCTTCACTGCATGGAGATGAACAGGAAGAACATCCAAGGGTTAATGTGGTTTAGAACAACAATAATCTGAATTACCAGAACTCAGTGGGGGCTTTATCAAGGGGGCTACTACTCAAAATGCCAAATATGTCACACAGTGTGTGTGTGAGAAAGTGTGTCCACAAAAACTAAACACACTTTCAAGATCATTACACCCTATAATCGGTGATTCAGAGTAAAATGAGCCGTTTACTCAGAACAATCCATCTACCTCTGAAGTGTGTGCAACTTAGTTCCCTTAAACTGGAGCTTTCCTTAATGATAGACGCCAAAACACTAATGAGCGACGGCGAACTAACAAGAAACCGTACTAGCGCCACTATTATATACGTCCACAGGGCAGCGGCGAACAGAGACGACTGTGTTACAGAAGAAAAATACCGCCCTCTTCAGTTCTGGAATGAATATGTTTTACACTCAGGCCTCAGGGGCCCGGGGGCGAACATGATTACAGTACAGGGCAGAAAATGGTTTAATAAATATTGAAGCGATTCCTTCAGTGACTGAAATGAAAGTTAAGATCAACGCCCTGAAAAGCCACTTGTGTTCGACGCACAGATTCAAACCCACCGCCCTGTCCCAGTGAAGAGGGGCGGGGCTATACAGGGCATGCCATAGCTGCGGGGGACGGGGCCTAAAGAGTCCCCATGATGGGAAGGATGAGCGGGTGTGTTGGGGGAGTCAGGGGGAGAAGAGAGAGCTTGGAGTCAGCTGGGGGTGCATTAAAAGGTCTTCCTGTGGATGGCACGAGCGCGGTCATCTTCATACTCCTTCTTAGAAATCCACATTTTCTTAAAGGTGTCCAGTGATGCTAGGATGGAGCCCCTAAACACACACACACACACAAATTGATCATCAAAAACACTAATGTATAAAAACTGAATAAATACAGACAACCAGAAATTCTGAAACTTTATATTGGAAGAATCTCTGGTTTACATCAAACATTCTGGTGGTGATGTGGTTAAGGTGCTTTTGAAAATGATTCATTTTGGTGGCTTTGAAGTTGGTGATAGTTTTGGTGGTCCTGCCCCTGCCTGATCATTCTGACGGAATAAAATATAAATATCTCTCAGTAAATCTGAGAATTTCTCACCCAATCCATGTGGAATACAGTCTCTCCTGTGGTGCTGAAATCTATAAAAAAATGTTTAAAGATTAAATAAAAATACAGAACATATATATATATATATATATATATATATTTTTTTTTTTTAAAAAAAAGAAAACTTCATTCAAATTATCACCTTAATTTTAACGTCTTTGGGAGCAAGTTTCTTCACCTCACTTAACAACCGGTCTCCAAACCCTGAGGAGCATCAGAACATTAGCAGGTAAACCCACACAGCCTCCCTCCCTCAATCACATTCAAGTGAACTGCAGATGAACACTCTACCTTTGAGGAGTGTTGATCCTCCAGACAGAACAATGTTGGAGAAAAGTGTGCGCCGTAGGTCCATGTCTGATTTTTGAATGGCGAAGGCTAGAACTTCATGAATGCCTTCACTCTCGTCGCCAACCAGATCTGGCCTAAAGAGAAGCTCAGGAGCCCGGAACCGCGCCGGCCCAATCTGCAGGGAACACACACACAAACACATTCAGGTCTTCTTATGCAAGAACAGGCAACAAATAAACAAGTGAAGACACACGACGAGAGCAGCAGCTTCCAGACAGGTGTGCACAGGCTCATCATTAAACACCAGCCAGTTTAATCATCTTTCTGACATTAAGGGCAGTTTAAGTAGATGTTCAGCTTCACTCACCCAGTTTAGAGATGATCACAACAAAAAACAAACAAAAATTAAAAAGAAACTATAAAATCTTACTTCCACAGTGCTTCCATCTGGAAGAGTGTACTGCACTTTCTCCGTCTCTAGAGTCTCATCCTTCTGGGGGTTCAGGGAAAGGTAACAAGCTCTCTAAAAACAAAAACAAAAAGAAACGTTTAAAACAACACCTCCACCACCTCTATTAGTTATCTTAGGGTGTTTTCACATATAGTCCTCTAATAGTGATCAAAAAAGTGGACCAACAGAAAAGTAACTCAGTAACTTATGTTCACAGTGTGAGTTCATTTGAAAGGGTTCTCTTTCTGATCCATTTCAGCTCAGATGGGGTCTCAGGTCATAGTTTAGTTCCTCATCCCACCTGCCGCTGCCGCAGTTTCTTCAGTGTCCCAATTCTTGAGATTTATCCCATATAAGTTTAGATGAATAAAAGCTCTACTAAACTTCCTAAAATCCTACTGTTTTTCTTCACCTGAACCTGAGCAAGAATGCTTTGAGGCTATGCACCTTGGTAAAGAAATCTGAACTTGACAAGAATTTCTAGGTCCCCGACACAATGCAATATAAATGCTGGTCATGTGATGAACACTATAACGAAATATTTCATGTAATGTTGTTGACCAACATGACAAGACTACATATGGCTTACAAAATAAAAACTATGCTAACATTTAAAACGCGGTGAGACGACTTTAACCAGTGGGTTTTATTTATTTAACTTTATTTATTTAACTTCAAGATATAACATGTTCGGTTGGCAACCTGTTTGGTTTGGTTGGTCTTCCTGGTTTGAAATGGATGCACAGTATTCTTGAGTCTATATGGTAACAAAAATACAATAATAAGACAACCTTGTTTGAATTTGGAAATAGTTTTGACTAAAAGAAAATTTAGATTTTGTCTATTCTACTATCTACTATACCTATACTGTATTAACTGGGCAGAGAACTAGTGCAACAGCCCCTGAGCACACTTTTTTAAAAAAAATTAATTAGTTCCTGCGTTTGTTTTTACTCCCCCTGTAGTATCGAAAATGGTACCATCCTTAGTACCGGTATTGAGTTGAAATTTAAATTTCAGTATCATGACAAGCCTATAATCTGCACAGTTTTAGTCTCTGAAACAGAGAGGACATTACAGTAGGCATGGCTTTTTTTACCTTAACATAAATGATACAAAAGAGTGTACATTTGATAGATTAATTAAGCACTGTAAAGTACTGATGATGATTATTCTTTGGTTTAATGCATATTTTTTGTTTTACTGGACTAAAATGTATTGAGTGTAAACAGTGAATAACATAGAACCAATGATATCACATCTTTCTTTTGCTCAGGTCTGAAAACCTGAAAAAAAGCCAAGGTAACAGACCAATGGAAATTATGTTACATCGTACCTCCTTCATAGTTCGCACCACCTCAAACTCTGCAGACGTGTGGAAGTCATAGCCTTCCTTCCGCAGGAGCAGTCGCAGGTAGCGGGTCACGTCCCTGCCAGCAACGTCCACGCGCATGATGGAGTGCGGCATGGCAAAACCCTCGTAGATGGGAACAGCGTGGGTCACTCCGTCTCCTGCATCCAGAACAACGCCGGTGGTGCGACCAGTGGCATAACTGCAGAGAAGCACACGTGTGAGCATTCTCAAAAAGGAGCTCTGTGATGAGGTGTGTGTGTGTGTGTTTGGACTCACAGGCTGAGGACGGCCTGCATGGAGATGAACAAGGCTGGAACATTGAAGGTCTCAAAGAACACCTCAGCCGCACGCTCACGGTTCTTATTGGGGTTCAGTGGAGCTTCAGTAAGGAGAACCGGGTGCTGAAGGAAAAAAATAATAATTATACACCAAAAACACACTCCTGAACCCTCATAATGGCACTTTGGACAAAAGCAGAACACTTTGTACCTCCTCAGAGAAGGTCTGAAGCTGCTCCTTCGAGTAAACATATTGCCAGATCCGTTCCATATCATTCCAGTCTTTAACGATGCCATGCTCCATCGGATAACGGACAGAGAGCAGGCCCCTGTGCTCCTGCAAAACACACACACACACATATTCTCACAATGTTGATATCTCGTGTGAAAAGATTATTTCTGAACATTAACCTTCAGAACATCAGAGCTGGAGTGAATTTAACAAGCATAGAACTGAAATCCCACCAAGTAATTAAAAGGTATGTGCGTGGATTCAAGTGTGAGCTACCTCAGCTTTAGGTCCAATGAAGAGGTCGCCCTCCAGGGCCCCAGCCATCACCCGCACATGTTTGGGTCGCCCCACACTGAGATCAGATCATTTCAGAAAATTATACAGAAGAACAAACAATATATTCCTTTTATACGGTGACAATAACACTGTTATAACAACTGTACTGCATTAATGATTTCACCTATTCTAAAATAAATGGATTTTTTTTATAGCAAATAAAACGTACCGCCCCGAAAGCGGCTTTAAACACACAGTAAATAACACAGAATCGCTCTGTGTGTACCACTGATATTCAGAACAGTCAGAACATAAAGATGTGCAGCACTTCTGTAGGTGTGGCTTCAAACAGAACGGTGAGCTGCAGAAAGACAATATGAAGAGGAAAAACTTACTAATTTGGGAAGCAGTATTTAGGAATCTGGTCTCCAGCAAATCCGGCTTTGATAGCACCGGAGCCCTGCGGGCAAGGAAAGGAAAAAAGGCAGAAATCTGAGAGTAGCACATGGGCGTATTTAGACACATTAATGCTTATTGTGTGTGTGTACACAAGGTTTACTGAGTTCCAGCAGTACTGTTACTAATAAACACCGTTAACACTGTTGCATATGATTGGTATTGGTGATTCAGTGAGCTGCTCTAAATCCAGGTACCCTGGCCTAATGACCCCCCACCCCAACGGTACCGGATCCAGACACTCCGGGTCTAAACGCACAGCTGTGATGTCACTGTGATGATAAAGATAAATATCATATTACTCAGGACTAACAGGGCACAACACTGGAGGAGGTGCACAATGGGCTGATTGATCACCAAACTCTGTCCTCTCTGAGCTCCTCTTGTTTTAGTTCCAGTCATGAGACAGATCTTGAGGGTAAACGAGAAATTTCTCTCAAAACATAAATGCCTTTAAATAGGGACATGCTTTATACACGTCTAATTTCTACTTTCGTTAATTCCAGATTAACACAACTCTTTGATTTTACCAAATCCCCCATAATTCAGTGTTTTAGGTGTAACCCCAGATAGTTCCGAGTGCATAAATGGTTATGGTTGCACCACCTGACTCCTGAGAGTTGACTCCTACCATAATTTTGAGAATCTTTTGTTCTTAAAACTAAACCCTTTTAAGGTGGAGATACATGCAGGGGGCACTAATATCAACATCCATATATACACTCAAACGCAGAGCTTCACGTAAAGGCCTGAATTTGATAGTGAATAAATGATTCCTCCACTGATTTTCTCCAAGAAATCAAAGTTTCTATAATCAACTGTTTCATACCAAACACTATGACATGTTCTGTTTACTCTAGATTGAACACACCACAACTCAGCTCCGTGTAAAAAATGCTAAATTCTTCTCCACATTTAACTTATTCACCAAGCGAAGCAGCAGGCAACCGAGAACAGTGCGTCCGGTGAGCAGTGTGTGGTGACTGTACCTTATTTAAGGGTACCTCAGTCCTGGGGTTCAAACCCACAACCTCCTGATTACAGGAGCAACTAACTAATAGTCCATCTGCTGCCCCCCAAAAAACGAATGAACATTTGGAACAAAAACATACAATGAAGTGATGAAGGGACATCAGTCATGACAGGAATATCAGAATATCAGCTCAGATTGAAACTGGGTAGTCTGGGTCCAGGTAAGACGCTTCAGGGCCTGTGGTCCAGATTTGTCTGATAAAGGGATAGCCTGATAAAGTGGCCCCTTAGAGTCACATGTGAACACACCACAGCACACAATGTGAACTTCTTCTATGCATTTAACCCATTCACCAAATGAAATGGGCAACCAGGATGACTGCACCCTGGGCGCAGAGTGTGGGAACACATTGAACCTTATTCAGGGGTACCTCAGTGATGCCACGAATAGCCCTGGGATTCGAACCTTTGGATCGCAGGAGCAACTCCTTAATGACTAGGCCACCAGCTCCCCTCCTTAAAATATGATCGCTTATCCAGCAGCGAAGACAACCTTATAATAAACAACCTGGAGGGTTTATAATAAATAATGAACAGGGGTGTTTATAATGAACAGGTGTGACCAGGGAGCAGTCTGCTGTCTGCCCCCCTTCACTGACTGACAGAAAGACAGAAACACTGTTTTGTTTTGTTTTTCTACCGTTAAAACAGCTCACCGCGTTCAACCAGATACACTCAGGGTGGAAACAACACGGATATTGTCTGGAGGAAATGAGTATGAAATGTTTAAGCAGCTGTTTACACGGACATAACGAACACAAACACACAAACATCCAGGCCAGGCTAGGCTAATCCAACCATTGTCCCGCAGGTTAGCCGCGGAGCTGGAGCTAACGCTAAGGCTAAAGCTAAAGGGTGTGGAGGCTGACATCATCACTCACATTATCGATCACCACCGGCTGGTTGGCGATTATATCATACGACTCCATGCCGCGCGCGTTCCTGCTGCTGTTTTTTCTTGTTTATTTGGGTAAAAAGTACACGGCCGAGTTTTTTATTCATTAAAACAAAACCCTGCAGCTCACAAAACCTCCGCCTGCCGGCGACCTGCAACCAACTACACCCGGCTCCGCCCCCGCACAGACTGACAGCCCCAACAGCCAATAGGAGCTCAGAAACCTGGCTGTCTCGAAATAGGCGGGGTATACAGAAATCTCCAGATCAAAGGCTTTATTTGTCATCTCAATCATATACGGTTAGTACACAGTGAAACGAAACAACGTTCCTCCAGGACCAAGGTGCTACATGCAACATACATTTACAATAATTTAGCAGAAAAAAACTAAACTAAACTAGCTAACTAAGAGGCCTATTTAGCTGGCTAGTGGAGACAAAACTTTCTAGCGGAGACAAAACTGTGGCATTCTGCTTTGAAAAAAATAATTTTGGCAAAAATAAAAAAAATACAAAATAAAAATAAAAAAATATAAATATCAGAATCAGAAAACATTGGAAGAATCTACATTGGTAGGCTGTATTTTGGAGGATACCATGTTCAAACATAAGCATGTCCATGAATGTTCATGGCATGAGGATGCACATGACCACAAGCTGATCACTTAGGAGGCCTAGGTATGTAGTGAGGGTTTGCTGGTAGTGTCTGGCAGAGGCTCCTGTTTAACAGATCTTATATCAATGCTCCAGCAGAATGGCAACTGCATGATGAGAGAAGATAGGGACGTTAAGCCAGAGTAGACCTTATTCTGTACCTCATTGTGTAGGTGCCCTGCAGAGCTGTGGCTGCAAGATGGTTGGTGACAGTTGTCCGAACCCAATGTTGGGCACAGGGCCTGATGAAGCAGGGGTGGCTAAAAAGTTTCTTGGAGGACAGGCCCCAAGGGTTGATGAGATTCACCCTGAATACCTGAATTTTCTAAGAAAGTGTCCGGTTTGGTGGCCTCAGGATTGCGTTCAAGATTCAAGATACTTTATTTGTCACATGCAGTCATACAAGTACAACACACAGTGAAATGTATCCTGAACCGC
>JBBPDH010003757.1:0-2500 GCA_037974565.1 Clupeocharax schoutedeni
GCCGGAATCAAATTCCTTGTATGTGCTCGCTCACATACTTGGCCAATAAAAGCGATTCTGATTCTGATTCTGATTCTATTGAATGCTGTAGGACTTAATGAGGTGTTTATATTTGTAAATTATATAATATGTATATTATATATATTCAGCATATGTAAATATACTGAAAACATATGCACAATCTTTTTGACGTGACATTGGCTAACTTTAGGTCTAAAAACACTGATTGTGACTCACATTTGTAAAGAATGTGAGTTGGTTATCTTAGCCTGCCAGCAGGGTTTATAGTTTGCTAACACCTGCCTCCAGGATTTACATGTGTTATTTTTGGGCTAGTTGGTATTTGACTATTACCCAAACTGATCTGAGGGGGGCATCTCTGGTGAATCCCATTAAAAGAAGCCTGACCCTGCATCAAAGCCTTTTCTGGCTTCAATGATGATCTATAAATTGAAACATCTGCTTTATGTTGCTTATATTTATGGCTATAAAGAGCCTTTTCTGGAACCACACTGAGCCATTCTGAGTGTAATGTATTTTACATGGCTGCCTATTATCACATTTTGGACACTTCAGACTCATTCATTTGTAATTGTCTTTCACAATTAAGTGTACTATAATATCACGTCACATGCAAAGAAATATTATTCACATTTTGTTACACAATCAAATATTACTAACATTATTCCATATTATACACATTGTTACGTATGATCACATTATGCCATGTGTGATCAGATAGTATTCACATAGGGGTGTAATGGTACACAGATGTCACGGTTTGGTACATACCTCAGTTTGGGATCACAGTGCGGTACGGTTCACGATACAGCAAAGTTAAGCAAAAGTTCTAAAGAATGAGGCTTGCTTTGTTTTCATTTATTTTAAATAAACAGCAGTGTATTGACCAGTAAACACAGGGCAGCAGGTTGCACTATTGCACTATTGCATCACACTACGACCCAGGTTTATGATTTACTTGCACTTTTTGGTCCCTCTGTGATTCCGTATTACTTCGAATACATGTCCGTTACAGCCTTATATTCACATTATTATTCACTTTATGTCCTGTGTGTTATTTACACTGTCATGTGTGAACACATTAATTACGTTATGTCAAGTGTGATCACATATTATTTTTATGATGTCTGGTCAAATCATGTTATGTTCACATTGTCATGTGTGATCACATATTAACACAGTTACACAATCAAATGATCCTTTCCATGTGATCACATGAGCCTTCTATGTTGCATGTTTAATTATGAACCTGTGTTTCATTTACATATTTCACATGATCACATGTTGTATGACATTTTTCGAAGGGATAGTCCAAAAAATAAAATTTTAAATCTTTTAAATTCTCAGCTCATTGTTTTCATCATTAATCTTAGTGCTTATTATTCAGCAACATCTATAACTGATTATATCACTACTATAAAGATATCATGTAAGACTCGTAGGTTATGTTGATATGAGTCAGAGGATTGGAGTATGGAGTTATGAGTTCTCCACAGTCTTCAAATAAATGTTCTCAAATGGCTCTTGGCTTCAGCAGCTAAAACCTCTATATTAGGGTTATTCCATTGAAAAATAAAAATCCATGACGGCCCCAGCCCATGTCCTTGAAATGTTCAGGAGAGGAGAATTTGTCTTCATCAACAAAGGTCTTATTGTGGTCATCATATGGATCACCATCGCTGAGGATTCTTAAGGTTCTACACAGTCATGGACACTCTGCTTGAGCGTCTCACCATCGTCTAAAAGCCAGTTTTGTTTAAACAAATGAGCCATTAAGCCCTATGTGGTGTACATTACAGATCCTCGCTCTAAATTACTTTTCAGTTTCATGTAATAATTTAAAGTATTTACTGAATAATGATCCTGTAAATGAAGGAGTTAAAGCTCTTATTAACTATCAAGAGAGACCTTTTCTCTCACCAATCACAGTTGGGTCCTCCCTCAATGTGCTCATTTGCAATGCATATCAAAGGCAAGGAGGTTTTAGAAGATCCATCTGAGTGTCCACTGCTGTCAGTGTCACATCCGCCCTGATGTCCCATCGCCACACACCGAGCTGACCAGGCCAAGATGATCAGGAAACGCTACACCTTGAAAGAGCCTGAGGTCAAAGACTATGTGATCAAAGGAGAAAGGTTCACAAAATGGAAAGAGGTGAGTGTTGGAGCTGCCATTTTCATAATCAGATATGACTTTCCGGAGAAGACACTGGGCAGCTGCCTGCAGGTTTAGCAGGTCAGTTTCGGTTCTCAGCTCGAAGCCAGTGGCATTGTTTGCCTTTGGAAACGGAAGACAAAACAGGTTTTATAGGTAAAGCGTAAAATGGCCTTACTGCACTGCTCTAACTGGGGAACCATTAGTCTGTATAAATAAATGAATGAATAATAAAGTTCTTATGTTTTTTTGTTGTAACCATATTCTCCCACTTTTAAATTGTTTTGCCAAACTTCAGTCCCATTATTACATCGTTTAAGGCACA
>JBBPDH010003757.1:7500-11567 GCA_037974565.1 Clupeocharax schoutedeni
TTTACTGGTTAATACACTGCTGTTTATTTATAATAAACGACAACAAACCAAGGCTCATTCTTTAGAACTTTTTGTTGCTTAACTTCACTGTATTGTGAACCGTACTGAACCGTGACCCAAAAACCGAGGTACGTACGGAACCATGACATCTGTGTACCGTTACACCCCTAAAATCAGGCATAGGCATTTTTAGGATTTTTTTTTTACCAAAGCACAACAACACGGTTTTCACTATATGTGGGTCCTCTTGGAGCGTAACCCCCGCAAAAAGAGGGATTACTGTACATTCTTCAACATAATTATATACACAGTTAGATATGCATACAACACTTATTCTGAAGTATTTCATATCATGTAACACAAAGGTCAGAAGGTTCCCATTCATTGTTTATTCATACATCAATGATGCCTTCGCTCTGTCAACAGCAACCAAAAGTTCGGAATGTGTTCAACATGGATTTCCCTGACAGTAATCACTTAGCCAAAGCCTTGACCATAGTGTCTGGCCCTGACACGGTCAATCTCACCTATCACAACTTCTTTGCAGCCAAAGACAAAGTAGCTCAGGTAAGATTTTTCCCTCATTATTTTCGCAGTGTTACGAAGTTTTAAACAGGTTAATCTGCTTACTTTTTAGACTTCACTTGAAATTTTTAGATTTTAGACTTCATCTATGAGTTTCATAATTCAGCTATCTGATTTAGAGACAGCTTCAGCTAACTGATTTGGAGAGTAGCAACACTGATAACGATGGATTGATAAAGGTCGTGAAAAAATATATGAGGTTCATTAATATCACTACGAAAACATGAGAGAAATCTAACCTTTAGTCTAAAGTATATTTCGACTAAAATAACAAATGTATCAAACAATCAACTTTTTATTGGCACCCCTAGAAAAGATCATGAACAAAATTAAATATGCTTCTTTCATAATTCATTATTTAATGTGCAGTGAGGATAGTTAGAGAGGCAAAAATTTGCCAAGGATCATGGCTGGAGATGTAGAAGATTTAAGGGATCCCCAAGCTGCCGTTAGACACCGTAACAACATGGCAACAAAACATTTTGGAAGGCACATCCTTATTTAACCACAATTTGAGCATTTGGAGTTTGCTAGATGCTACTGGAACCCTGAAGGAAATTGGTTTCTGTCATGGTTCCCTTTATCTGGACAGCGAGGGAGGCATTGACACAGATTTCCTTGGTTAAAGTTAACTTTATTTGTAAACACAAAATGGCATGAGGGCCAAACACAAATGAAAATAAACCTCAGAAAACAGTGGACCGATCCAACACAAAGCAAAATAAATACTCATTAACTAAACACAAGAACCAATAGCAACTCATATCATTAAGACAAACACCGGTCAGCTGTAACTAATAACAAAGCAAATGTCTGTGTACACTGATAACTGCAACATAAAAGTCCTTTTTATAAGAGAAAAGGTCGGTCTTTTGTGGCTACTGAACAGGAATGTCACAGGTTCTATTGACAAAAATAATTTCAAAGAACCTCATCCTCACCATTATATATTTGTGACCTTTTGGGCAGTTTGTGACTTCAAAAGACCCGGGGAAACCTATGAGGACACATGGCACCATTAGGCATTCAAAAATTTAAACGTCAACAAGCAGTCATTACCAAATAAATAAATTATATAAATAGATTATATAAATTATATAAATAGATATAAATTTATTTAGTGTTATGCCTGAATTAGAGCGCTGTACAGCCCCATGTGTGGAACAAAAAATTTGTTCAAACATACTCGTCTAGAATTACAGAAATACAGTTTTAAGAGATGTTACATTTATTTAGCATGTAAAGAATTTTACCTACCAAAGATAATAATGATTTTTATTGAACTTGTCATCACAGCCCTCAGCACAAAACTGTTCAGGCTTTTGCAGATCACAGCAGTGTTTATGAGCTGTTACCAAAGCCATACTTGTCTCTTACATTCATATTTATCTCTGCTTGACGGTCATACACCAGGCCCGAGGACAACCACTTATTTATGAGCTCTAATGCTCCAAACAAAGCAGCTGTGGTTGCTGAGGCTAGGCAAATGCAGTTTATGAGTTTATGACTCCAATATCCTGCTCATTGGTGCAGATAAACTGTGTATGGTCAATATGTGGCAACATGGCTTTGAAGGAATATACCTAGCTGCAGTGCTTAAAATGCTAACTGTGAACGGAAGCCAGCTGTGCTGGTCATCCTCAGTTCAGACTGTTCCTTGTCATTAAAAACTGAATTTTCCTTACTTTTTAAAATAAAGTAGTTTGACCCATTAGGATACATTTCACTGTGTGTTGTACTTGTATGGCTGCATGTGACAAATAAAGTATCTTGAATCTTGAATCATGTAAAAGTTTCTAAATTTTACAGTCCATATAAACCCCTACAGTCCATATATAGTATGTTAGTATACTAACAGCCAATGTTTAATTCACCATAGCTGTGATGTAACAAAGAATCCAAGAACAGAGATGATTTACATATATTACATATATTACATAAGAAAAGTAACAGAAACAGAGGTCAGGTGGCTATTTTTATACACACGAGTACACAAACATAAGATTTAAAGCAAATAGACAAGAAAAGTGTAGATGATGGCTCTTTAATGTAGAATTTTATTGTGCGCCCTCTGGTGGCTGAAACAGTAACCCAAGCGAAAGGCTGGTGTTTTGTGTTGTATTGCTAAAGAGCAATTTTTCAAATATTTGTCCAAAACATTTTTCTACCTGTTTCTAGTAACAGCTAGCTGATTCCCCCTTATTCCAATTCTTTTACTAACCCACAGTGAGGATAATGTTGCAAATCAGATACGCTTCACCAGCAGCCCTACCATAAAAAATAGCAGGCTGAGGCCTCAGAAACAATCCGTGTTCCTCTCTGTCTCTTTGGCTAGAACTGGGCTGATGACATCCTGGCCATTGTCTACAACCCGCAGAGGGCCAACGCCTGCAGACAAGTCTTCCTAGACAAACTGTGAGAAAGCAACAAGATATGGTTTTGTTTCCCTGTTTTTTTACCCTTCAGAATGAGGAGTGTTATATGTGCAGTTTCATATAGATTTGGTACTGAATATCTATAGTCTGTTGTTATAATAGTCTAACATGATGTCCAATATTCTAAAGACAGTTATATTAATATAATATAATATAATATAATATAATATAATATAATATAATATAATATAATTTAAAATAATATGATATCAATAATAGGAGTACTGACCAGTTTTATTTATTAAAACTTTATTCGGAGGAAACTGCACATATTTCAGTAAACAGTTTAGTATTTTAGTCTATATCAAAGTTTTACTAAAAGTTTTATGAGACAATTATTTCAATTAAAAATCTCGATCAGCTGCGATCTAGATCAGTTTAGTTAAATTGCTCTGTGATGCTTGTTTATGGACATCCAGCCCAGCAGCATAACCCTGGGTTCTGGGTTTAGTTGATGTCGATGATCTCCTCTGCTTCTCTGTGTGGTACAGGTATGTTCGCCTCTCGCTGCACACCGGCAAAGATGGCAAGATCCCTGTTAAACAGTAAGGGAGAGAAAGGCATTATGAAATTTGCCCTTCCTGAATATACACTTTGTTACGTATTGTTATTGTTATGTCTGATAGTCTTGTTCCGCTATAGCATCTACAAAATGTTTCCAGCTGACAAGAAAAGGGTGGAAAGTGCGCTGGCAGCTGCACACCTCCCCAAGGGAAAGGTGAGAGAGCTGTAATTTTTTTATCCTTAATGTGCCTTTGTGAAGGCAAAGCTAAATTGTAACAATGCACAAGGAGCGACACAGATTTGCCTGCATTTACATTCATCGTCCTCTTTATCAGAATCAGGGAAATTTATTGACCCCAGAGGAAATGAGTTATGTGATAACTGCACATCAGTACAGAGTATTTTCTGGGGAGTTTTATTTTATTTTGACTGTATTTATATTAATTTTATATTCTTCTTTTCATTGCATCTCTTTGTCCCTGTTTTAACTGCACAGGGACAAAGAGATGCAATGAAAAGAAGAATATAAAATTAATATAAATA
>JBBPDH010003768.1:0-11567 GCA_037974565.1 Clupeocharax schoutedeni
TCATTTTGGAGCGTCAAATAATAAACAACTAGGAAGCACAATAGCTAATTAGCTAAATTGGTCGCTAATAAAAAAAAACCAAATGACAATGAATTTCTTATAAGCTATTATTTCTTGGCAATTAATTTTTGGTGAAAATTTCAAGACTAGGACACGCATACTAGATAGCTAGATGTTATAAGGGTGGCCCATTCTCACCACAGCAGTGACCCTGACACGGTAGTCATGTTGATTATAATTCCAGCTTTTACACACATGAACATCTCTCCTATACGGAGAATGGTCGCTCACTTAAACATGTGCAGCCAGAAGCATTTCTGTTGTCATAAGGTGACAAGGGGAAAGAGGATGACAAACTTGTGATACAATAGCAAGGTGGAACTTCAAGACAGGCTCTAGTAAGGAAGCAGGCCTCTACTTTCTCTGTGTGCTTTCTGAGAAGTAGAGTCTTAAACCTATCCATGCTACTGCCAACACTTTAGTCAATTATCTTTCATCATGGTCCATGTTTATTAATGTTCTCAGTGTTGTTTATTGCTCCCTACTTTTGACTAACCATTCATCTTTTACTAATACCATTCCACAGATTGTCCAGCATTGTTGTGCTGTTACTAGTGCCGCTAGCTCATGGTCAGTACAGTAACCTTTGCCCTATTTGGCTTGATGAAGGGCTTGAGCTGTGAATGGACCAGAAGCCTGAGAAACCACATGACTAAGGCAAAGTAACAGATTAAAGGAATGCCTCAAAAAGTGCAAAGGTGGATAATAATAAACGTGTGCACATTTTATGCTGAATTATCAACTTTAGTATTCTTTAGCTGAAGTAAGGATTTTGCATGCATAATGTAAAGGAGTATTACATAACGCTCACATTGGTAAAGTAGTGAAAAAAATAACTTGGGGGACTGTTTTTCAATGCAATGCCTTACATGTATTTCTCTATTAAAATATTAAAAGAAAAATAATTATAAGAATATTTCTATTTTGTTGCAAAGCTATTGCATCGTACATTAAGAAACATTGTGCAGCTCTGTACCGCTCATTTTTGGCCCATTCCTTTTGGCAGATTGCTATCTCCATATCCCATCTCTTGCACTCTCATTTTCAAAACCTTTCATATATTTCTAGTGAGATTCAATTGAAGACTTTGATTAGGTCATGCAAGCACCTTCTCCTTCTTTAGAAAGAAATTGGACTTATTGTGTCTCCTCCCCTTTCTTATGATTTGAAAACTAATAATTTAAACAAAAACAAATTGTGATGCTTCATCTTTTTTTGAGCTGCATGACTACCCACTCTCCATCTTTTCATAGAGGAATGGCTTCCCATCCACTGGTATTGTAGTGTCTGACCAAAGCATGCTGTATTCCCCTTAACTGATCGGAGTCTATGTAGGAAGTACAGCCTGCTTTAACCCCTCTTGTAAGAGGCCAGAGAGTTCTTAGACCAATCCGGATTATTGTCAGTGTGAATAATCTCCACATCCACCCCTCTAATTGACAAGGGAGTGACAGGAGATTGTGATCTTTGCAAGTCCACCACCAGTTCTTTGGTCTTGTCCACTGTCCAGAGTCGTTCTGTATTCCAAGTCGTCCCCACCCTATGGCTGAGTCACTGGAGAAGGCAGCCTTCCGTGTTGTATTAGAAGTCAGGTGTGTACAGGGTAAAGAGGAACGGTGACAGAACAGTTCGCTGAGGTACTTCAGTGCTACACAGCACAGTGTCAGGCTTAGTCCTATGTACTGTCATATGTACTTGCTCCCCAGCCAGGCTGGCTGAATGGTGCTCTCGGCGCCGTAGGATGGCGACGTGTTGAATGCCGCTCCTTGCAGATTGAAGAAGGCTGGGGTGTTTACCACTGTCCTCACCAGCTTCTACAGGTGTGCAGTGGAATCCATCCTCACAGAAAGTGTTGCGTCTTGGTACGGTAGCTGCACTGTTCAGGATGTGAAGGAATACAGAGGATGGTGAAAACAGCCCAGAGGATCATTGGCACTCCACTCCCTGCAATAACAGACATTTACAGCACGCGCTGTCTCAGGAAAACTAAGAACATCATGTGTGACCCCAGCCACCCTGCACTGCCACTTTTCACTTTCCTGCCTTCCGGCAGGAGACTCTCACGCACACACACACACGCATGACACAATTCAGGAACAGTTTTTACCCCAATACTGTTCAACGCACAGTAACTGGGGTCCTCTCTGTTGCACAATACATCTGTTTTTCATGCTATGTGTAATACTATAACACAACACTTTACATTTACACTGCACTATCACTTTACACGGCACTGTCACTTTCCGGTACTTTATAAAACTTAAGACTACTGTTGCTGCACTATGTTGTCTTTCATGTCTTTCACGTCTTTATGTTCTATCTGTGAAGAGGGTGTTCAAGTAAGAATTTCATTGTACTCTGTACACTGTTCTCTGTACACATGACAATAAACTTCGACTTAAACTTCATTAGACAAAATCTTCCCAACCAAAATATTTTCTAATTTTACCAGGTCCAAGAGAATGTTTTCTGCAGAATTACATTACATTACATTATAGAAAATTTTCTGTAATATATAGTATGTTATGTTTTGATTTATGTAACTCTTGTGAAATAATACCTCAGGTTTCAGGCAAAATATTAATGAACACTGGGTAAATACTATGACATGGGGTAGCTTTTATAAACATTAAACCCCTGGATAAACTTCAAACTTAAACCATGGACTACTGAACAGTAAGGCTGAATCTTTAGTGATAACAAGGTCTGAGAGATGATAGCTTTAATACACTCAAATAAAAAGTGTATTAAACACACACACACACACACACACACACACACACACACACACACACACACACACACACACACACACACACACACACTCACAGTTACCCTCTGTGGGCTCTCAATAGTGACAAAGCACTTTCCTGAAAACAAAAGACACTGTTAATGCTTCTGTGTGTGGGAGTGATGCAGCCACACCATATCCGCAGATGTCAAAACCTGTTATCTTCTCCATTTTTCTTCAGAACTCTGCATTTATCTGGCAAAAATTGTAGGCCTTCTTGAGACTTTTCCTTTTTAAAAAAAGAAGAAAAATTGCAGAATCCATCGGGTCCCAACCTCAGTGCCCCATGTCAACCCAGGAAAGGCTTATTAATTAGCCTCAATCAGTCAGTTGTGTTGGGAGCACTAAAAAGTGGAGCAAAGAGAGGCTCCAGGACCAAGGCTGGGTATCACTGCTGTAGTCCAACTGTACAGCACACTTTGCTGTGTTTTCTACCCATGTGAATTCCTCAATACACAATGTGAATTATGTACCAGAAAAACTGCAATAAGATCATCACTGTAGGCAGTTGCGACAATTCTACAGGAAGTGCTGCTTCCCCTAGAATTTTGTAACACAGCGTTTAAATGGTTAACAAAGTGTCTGTATCTACTCTGTTTCATGACACTCTAGCATGGTTTGTTGTTGCTCTAGATGGACAACCGTCTGCATGAATGTGTCTCTAGAAGCCAGTGGAAGCAAAATCCATAGATGGGCATTATTGGCAGATTTAATTTCATGCTTTTTTAATGGAGCAAAGATCACTGAATATTGGACAACAGTCTTTTTTGGCTGCACCTAGATTGAGTGGGAGTCCTGGCCTCTTTTTCACTGTAATGGTTCCAAATGGTTCCGAGGATGAAGAGAAACCGTTACAATGGGATTCTCACACAGACATAGTTTGGCACTGAATGCTTACAGATCCTGCTCAGCTGTTTCCCCGTCATCGCCGTTCAGTGACTACATAAGGTGGCTGTCCATTGACTAGTTCTGTACTTATGGTACTTCATATTGCAGGAGAGTGCAGATAGTTAGCATTAGCATGGTATAGGTTTGTTTATACAAAGTCCAGTTCATCTGACTTGTGTGATTGATACATACCACTTGAGAAGGTGGACCCAAGCTCAGTTAAATTGGGCATCTAGTGTCATCACTAACCATGGCTGAGCAAGAAACTCAACTCTGACTGTCACATATAACAAACATGGCAACAAAAGGATGAGTCTGGTCTCCAGCAGAGCTGCAAGTTGAAGTTGAAGTTGAAGTAGTTGAAGTTTATTGTCATATGTACAGAGTACGGTGTACAGAGCACAATGAAATTCTTACTTGAACACCCTCTTCACAGATACAACATAAAGACATGAAAGACATGAAAGACAACACAGTGCAGCAACAGTAGTCTTGAGTTGTATAAAGTACAGTAAAGTGACAGTGCCATGTAAAGTGCAGTGTAATGTAAAGTGTTGTGTGCTACAATATTACAGATATGAAGAACAGTTCAACAGAGCAACAGAGTGCAACAGAGAGGACCACAGTTACTGTGCGTTGAACAGTCTGATGGCACTGGGGTAAAAACTGTTCCTGAATCGTGTTGTGTGTGTGTGTGTGTGTGTGTGTCCTGAGTCTCCTGCCGGATGGCAGGAAAGTGCAAAGTGACAGTGCAGGGTGGCTGGGGTCATTCATGATGTTCTTAGTTTTCCTGAAACAGCGTGTGCTGTAAATGTTCGTTATTGCAGTGTTCATTGGAACAACTGTACACAACACCAGGGTCGGACTGACCATCTGGCAAATCGGGCATTTTCCCAGTGGGCCGACGTGATATTTGGGCCAACCATATTAATCAATTTATTTATTTATTTGTCTGATGGGTCTGTAAGACTCATAGATCAGCAGGCCAACTGACACTGGGCTGGCTCAACCAATTTTTTAAACACCACCCCCTTTCACTTTGGCCTCTGAGCTTGCATTCATCAAAAAAGTCAATACAGGAACCTGCACTGAGTTGGACTGCTTTCAGAACCAGTTATGAGTAAAGGAACCCATTACCTACCTTTGATAAATCTGTACCATACTAGACAGTTAGTGGCGGTATATAAACTAGCTGTTAATGAGTTATGGTGAATAACACAATAACACAATTATGGCCACATTAGATTACCCATTAGACTATCTTGTTACGTTTATGTACGTGGGTGAAATAAACTAATAATCGGTGTTACCTCTAGGAGAACGGCCATTTATAACATTATAGACATTTATTTTAGTTCTTTCATGTCTTCTATGCTGATCTAAATTGTCTTATTTTAACCACCATTCATCAACATTAACAGTGAAACAGCTATTATTATTGGATGTGGTGTGAGTAGAAGAGAACTTTCAGGGCGTGGTTATTAGTAGCAGCTTTTCTGTAGGTATTTATGAGCAATAAAGCGACATGCTTCATAAATACCTACAGATCTCTCTTTCACACACATACACATACATGCCCTCTCTTTTCCCCCCAAGTATTAAACGATTCAGGTGCATCGTTTTTGACTCGGTAAGTTCATAATTTACTGAATACTACTTTGTTGAACAGTCCTTTTATTGAATACTACTTTGTTTGTATAGACATTCATAGGAGCACAAATATGGTTGGTGTGCATAATTGTATGTGGTGTGCCGTTCTACCCCAAAATGCCAGCACTGTTTTTTGTCCCAGTCTGCCCCTGCACAACACACAAACACTCTCAGATATTTGGTACAATTTGCAACTATCTTCATACTCAGACCAGGGAAACGCTGTTTAATGTGAGGAGGAGCAGAAAAAACTGCAGGTTCAGAATCTGAAGGTGAGGGACACAGTCTGTCAGACTGTTAACTTGCTGGATGACATGAATAAAGCAGGAGTGAAGCGATGATGTAAGCATGCTTGGGTCCAGAACATTATGCGCAGTGTGATTGCAGGTCAGCAGGAGGGGTGGGGAGGGGGCACAAAACATAAATATGACATTTTTACTATTTTTATAGCAAACTAGTCCATGTGCAGAAGTGTACTTTTGTGCAGAAAATCACCATAACATGTGACCTGACCTCAGGCAACCAAACTCCTGTATGTAGTGCACTAATTAGGGAGCAGAGATCCATTTAGGATTCAGCCTCATCACTTCGATCCACTCAGAGGAGGGAAAAAAGCAAAGGTAAAAGCAGAAATATCAATAATTGGAAAAAGGCTGAGGTAAGTGGCTGAACCACTGTAGGGATATCTGTTCTCTCTATCCTTCCTCTCTTCTGCTCTACTCTTTCTGTGTCATTCGCTCAGTTTTTCTAATCATTTTCTTTTTATTCTCTGCTAATTTCTCATATTCTCTCCAGCCCCACTAGCTCACTCCCTTTGAATACATTTGCAAAGCCAAAAGACTGAACCTGTGGTAGGATGGGCCCTGTTTTTACCCTGTTCTAGTTTTCAAAAACCTATAAGCCTGGCTCTAAGTACATTTAGGTTGATGCCCTTTCCCCCCAGTATGGGGATAAAGGTGAACCCCAACCTCCTATGCTTGTACTCCCCCAACCCCCTAGCCTTCATTAGGTGGAATATAGTGGAACATACTGAAGCCACTAACTGAGAGAATCCAGTTTAACCTGATATCTAGTAAGCTATTTGTACTTTCATTCACAGCAATACCATGATGCAGTAGGCCCACACCACTCTTAGCTCTGGGCAACCTGGGATCCTAAAGACCCTGGGACTTCTATCCTTTAGATTTTGGAGAGATTCCAGTCAACTTCCAGCTTACTAGTATCCCTGTCATGGTCACATCTGGCATTCAATTTTATTCCAGATCTGGTTACAGACAGCTGGTTTCTCTGGGCCTATTTCTCCAGAACCCAGCATGACTGGGTCTCTCTTGACGCAAGTACAGAATTCTTTATCTACATCCTCGCTACCTGCAAGTACCTGAAAGTATTCAGCCACAGCTAGAGGCACAGCTGGTGAATGACTGGTTTCAGTGGTGAATTTCTTTCTTATTCTGTCAATAATATTTCTCACTCTTTTTTTGCTCTTTTTCCCACCTGCTTGTTATTCTCCCTGTCCATTCTATATCCCACCCTCTTTCTCTCCTGTTTGTCTCTCCTTTTTCTTATTGTCTTTCTCCATCCTACTTCTCAATTTTTACTTGTTTCTTTCTCTTCTTCTCTCACCATCCCATATATCACTCTTTTTCTTCATCTACTCTCGTGCTTTCGTTTCTTATTCTTAGCATCCATATCCTCTCATATTTACATTTACGGCATTTATCAGACGCTTTTATCCAAAGCGACTTCCAATTCCTAATTACAGGAAACAGTCTCCCTGGAGCAACTTGGGGTTAACGGTCTTGCTCAGGAACCCAGTGGTGGTGTGCTTGGGATAGGATTCGAACCCTTGACCTCTTGGTCTAGAGGCAAGTATCCTACCCACTGATTTTATTTCTATTCTATTAATTTATTTTCTCTCTCACTTTCTAACTTATTCTCTCTCCATCCTATTTTTTCACTCTTATCTTTTCGCTCTCGCTTTCTTGCTTATTCTCACCCTCTCTCCTTCCTATATCTGACTCTTTTCTTAGCCTGTTACTTCTTTCACACCTGTCTTTCTACACCTGTCTGATTTTCTCCTGTTCCTCTTGTTTTCTCGTGTGCTTTCCTCTTCTCTATTTCTCTTCATCCTGTATTTCACTCTTTTGTTATTTTCCTTTCGTTTCCCTCTCCCTCTGTTTCTTTTCCTACACTCCATCCCTCTTTCACTTCATCCCCTATTGTTTCACTCTCTCTCCATCCTCCTGTTTCCTTTTTGGCTACTCTCTCTCTTTCCTTCTCTACTCCAATTGCTTCTGTCTGTCTTTCCCCTCACGCGCGTGCGTGAGCAGCGGTGTGGGCGGTCCCCGTGCGGGCTGTCAGTCACTCCTGGTACCCTTGGTTACGCGCGCGCCCGGCACGAGTCTCACCGCTGTTTTCATCGGAGCTCGAGGAGCAGTGGCGTCTCTGCACAAACACGGCGATTTTCTCAATTTTACAAATTCTCTTTCTTCGCCAGCACCACAGTCCATCTCAGCTTTCGTTACATAGCTCCTCCACGTCGACTGGTAAAGAAAAAAGCAATAATACGTGAGGAAAACGTTTTTTTTCTTATTGGTCACCGGAGAGCCCCGTTCCGACCTGCAATAGATGCGCGCTGCTCTAGCGGTTATGATTTGGCGGGGAAATCAAAAGTAAAATCAAACCAGAAGCTCGTGCGCGCGCCTGCCTGCACTCCCACGAATCAACCTGCTCGCATCGCTTTTCAGAACTTAAAAGTAGTTTTTTCCTGTTTCTGTGTCGTAAGTCGTTAGACTAGACGTTAAACGACAAAACTTTAACAGAACCGCGTCCTGACTCGCACGTTTAATGTTATTTGCTCTCGGAAGCCCTCGGGATCCGGTCTGAGGCGCGCTCCCGGCGACTGCTTTCCTCTCGGGAGCGCGCACTGTCTCTCCCTCTCTCCAGCTGTCGCGCCAACATGTCCGGGGACGAGGTGCTCATCCCGGACGACAGAGCTTTCTCCAGCTTCAAGAACGAGTGCTGCTCGGACGAAGGCTGGAGTCTGACCTACAACAAAGGGGGCATCACAGTCTGGATCCAGGTGCTGGAGGAGGAGAAGTCCCTGCACAAGATCAAGGTAAAACTGGACAACAGTGTTGGCCAAAGCTTCTGCATATCTTCCAGCTAGTTTGTGGAGTTCATCTTAAACCCTCTCTGCTGAGATTAGGATGAGGAGAGTTTTGCCTGCCAGTATCAGATCTGCACCAACTATAGCCGGTTTAAAATAAAAAATGAACTGCTAAAAAAACAGGATCAGAAAACTGCAAAGACACACAGAGACAAGAATAATATAAATAAAAAATAATCTGTACAAAAAACATAAACATCGATATGTAAGACTTACAGTTAAGTGTAATCCAACACCACAAATGGTGGTTAGGATCATAAGGTCAGTAGTATATAAGTAATGAGTAAAAGAAAAAATACCTTCTTCTTCTCTGCCTTTTCTCTGCCCTTCTGTTGCACTGTTGCCCTTCTGCCCACTTTCAAACTTTGATTGGTTTTCTGTGTATTTTTTTTTATTTCTTACATTATTTTATTCTGCATCCTATCATCTTTCAGTGCAGTTTGCAGTGACTACGCCTTGGTTGTGGTGGTTGTTGCTAACACGCTGTCTATATATAATGCTTTTTAAAATTATACATGTATTTATTGAGTGCTGAGTGACGCTACCTAAAATTTCAGGGGCGTCCATTTGGACTTAACATTGGAGGGATGAGAGGACCTTCTGTAGGGGTTCAGGGACATGCAACCAGTGCAAAAGCTTTAAACAGCCTTTGGACACATGCAGAAGTATAATGATGTAGTGTAAGGTGACATGACTAACATCACAGTATGTCACAGTATTGCTCAGAGCAACCTATTGAGACAAATGGGAAAATTGCATGTAATGAAGTCTTTCATGGGAGCCACTGTCAACACTAAACATCTAAGGCTGCCTTCTGGTGGTAAAGTGGGCAGGGAGGGGTGTGGCTAATCCTTTAATGTGCTCATTTTTAAATCCTCGGTTTTGTGCTGCTTTTTGTCAAATAGAGTCATGTACAGTATCGATCATTAGAATTAAGACAGTAACACAAAATATCAGAATCTAAAATCTTCCTGAGGTCTACATTCCTGCAGAGTAAAGTTTGAACCCTTATCTGTTTTACCTGATCCAGCTGATCAATGGACCCTCTTCAAAGGACTGAAATTGTTGTTCAAACTGAGCTCTAGAAGTAGGGAGTTTGACCTTTAATCCTTAAGAGCCTGGGATACACCAAGCTGACTGCTGGCCGTCCATCATCATCAGGGTGGTGGATATCAGTCTCCTAGTTCCCATCCCCTAGTCAGTTCAGTGTGTACAGTACAGCACTGCTGGCTCTAGTCAGTCCTTGTCCTGTGCTGGCCAATTGTTTGTTTGTTTGTTTTTTTTTCTATCTCACATAATTATTTATGATCTTTCATGGGCTGAATCTTTTGTGTTCTGTCAGTAAAATACGAAGCTGGGTTGCAGGTGAGCATATGTTGCAGGTCTGTGTAAACCACATGCAACTGTGTCCAATTGTCCTGTATCCCTTCCTTTGTTAGGAACATGACAAAAGGGTCTATTGAGTTTTTATGACTGTGTCCGTGTTTACCTGGCTGTGGGCATCCGGGTCTGTGGTGAGTTTACCTACCAGGGGTGTTGACATGGCAGTATTTGCAGAGAGAGAGAGAGGGAGACACAGGTACATCCTTGTTTCTTTAACACAGTGTTTTTCCAGCCCTAGTTCACCCCCGCATTTTTCACTGCATGTATTAGTATGTTCTCTGTTCTAACACTTAGATTATAGAAGCAATTTAGTGAAAGTAAATTTTAAATGTATTTAAATTCCCCTCTTTCCCTGAATGTTGATAAGGGAAAGTCATGTTTCTTCTTTAGTTCTGTAATGCAGCTACCAGGCATGTTTTATATCAAGACTTTCTGGTGTAATTTCAGACATTGTAAGAAATAAAATAAAAAACAATTGATTACAAATAAAATTGAGTGTCTGAAACCATGTTAGCAAATTTAGCTGAGGTTACGTAGCAACTCAACATTGTCAGAGCCTTGTCACCAAGTGTAAAGCTGAAGCAACTTCAGACACGTCTTGGTAATCATGGACTTTGTAATTCAGTGATGAGGTGAGTCAGGTTGAAAACAGCACTAAAAGCAGCAGGGACCAAGATTAGGAAAAGCTGCTTTTTGGAAAGCTGATGTGTCAGCCAGCGTGTTTATCATGGTTATCATGGCTGGCCAGGCAGCGTAAACAAAAGCTGCAAACCTAAGTTTACTTTACTTACTGGTAGGACAAAATGTCACCTGACAGAGTCCTGATGTCAGCAGTTAGGAGGAACAAAGTAGAACTATGTTGGTCATACATTAACAGTGAAATATTTAATTTATGTGATGGTATAAGGATTGGTCAGAATATTCAGACAGAAGCCAGCACACTTTATTGCTGAAAACTAGTGATATTCAATAGAAAAACAGTTACATACTATTGATCAATTTACTGTTTACTAAAGAAGTAATTTACTGTAATGTTTATCATAGTGTACTATAACTATAATTAAAGCTGTAGGAATAACTGTGACCTTTTCCATTTGTCACATTTGTAGTTGCCAAAATGTTTTTAAAAATGTATTCAATTTTTTTTACACATTACTCAGCTACAGTCTTCATTGTCATCAGAAGTGGGATGTAATGAATTACATATTGATTCAGTAATCAGGTGATTTTCTTTGTTATGGTCCTTTTTATTGAATTAATTCATGGTCTATTTGCCACTGTTTAGGGTTGTTTTTAGTGAAGTATTCCTAGTGTGTGCAATTAGCAGTCTGGTTAGTTTAAACTAATATGTTGTAAAGATGACGGTTTAGAATAAGAAACAATAAACTCTTTATTAAACCTAAAGTTATTGCTTGTTTTCTATTGTGAGTGGCTGTTAGCTAGCTATTTAAAAAAGAAAGAAAGCTGTCAACCAAGTTAGACTAGTGGGTAGGCATATAAAGTAGAGCTGAGCGATTCACGACTCATCCGGGTGAATCACCCGGATCCCTTAAATGACTCACGAATCACGAATCTGAGGTCTCGATTGAACCGGTTCCGTCGAGTCCTAACGTCATCATGTGAAAG
>JBBPDH010003778.1:0-11567 GCA_037974565.1 Clupeocharax schoutedeni
ACATAATAGAGCCTTTCAAATAAAATATATATATATTTTCAGATTCTATGAAATGCTAATGCAAATAGAGAAATTCAGTTTAGAATGTAATCTAATTTTTTCATTTATCCAGAGGGCAGTTTCAGTCAAGCAATCAAGGCATCTGCTACACCCATTCTCTAAGGTGCATCCAGTCTTGAAAGGTAAACAGAACTAAATGAAATTACTGCCATTATAATTTAAATGTTCTAAGAACCAAATTACATCTCATCAGTACTTTCCAGGAACTAAAGGAAACATGAAAGAGGAAACACATAGAGGATACATTGCTGTTTATCTGGTATGCTTCTGGGTAACTTGTTCTTATTAGGACTGAGATGTAAGGAATGGGGAAGATTGTTGACCCTTGAGTTAGTTAGACCAAGTCTTGTTGCACTGGCGAGCAGCTCCCATGTGTCTATTTGGATCAAGTGTAGAAAGCCATTCAACATTTCTGTGTATTCTGAGTGGCCCCAAACAATAAACACTGTGCATCATCACATATTCATTCATATGAAATCAGTCAATTATTTCCTATGATTGACGTGATGAGGCCAGCACCTCATTCACTGTAATAAAAGAAAGAGTAACAGTGACATTAAGCAAGGCAGGGCAAGGCACTTTCATTTGTATAGCACATTATCATACAAAGGTCATTCAAAGTGCTTTACAAAATACACATAAATGGAGAATTAAGCAATAAAAGTAACCAGAAAATCAATATAGAATAAAAGTATGATTTAAGATCAAAGTTAAAGACAATAAAAACGATATCAGTCAATATTGATAAACGTCCATGTTTTCTGGCAGATCTTACTAGTTAACTGCGGGCAGATGATAACAAGGTTGTTTTTAGTTTCTTGTTAAAAGCGGGAGCAGTTGGGGCAGATCTGATTGCCCTGGGGGGGGGGATGCTAATTTAACCTGTTTCAGTTTTGATTGAATACCACTAGCTTACAATGAAATTTCTTTTATATTATAACACAGTTGTAACATAAGTAAGTTGTCCTCACTCCTAATGTTGCTTATGGTTAGCCATGTGATAAAATGCCACAGCAAATCACGTACATTTTCAATTTTTGTCCAAATTTTCTCTGAGATATTATCCACTTAGCAATTATCTCAGATGTTTATCCTTAACCAGGGTTGTGGGCAGTGCTGGAGTGGTCATATGGCGAAAGGCGGAGTCCATCACAGTCAGTGATGATCCAGTCCAATTGCCCTAAATTGTCTTAGAACTGTGAGAGGAAACCAGACAACCTGGCAGAAAAAGAAACGTCTTGCTGTGAGGCAACACCCACTATGCCACCATGTCACCCTCCCCAATATCAGCACTGCACGATTCCACATGCCAGCTGGTACTCCAAACACACAAAACCACCAGTGCTGGGAGGTGAAGGGCTGCCACGTGGTTCGTCCAAGTCACAAAAAGGACCATTGTATCTTTTCCAGTTTCATGAATCATGATGGAGGTCAGAGTCCTCAGAGACCTTGTGATATCGGGGAACTGATAATGTCATTTAATGACACTGACATAAGTAACCAACAGTCTCTACAAGCACGAGTCAATTCAGCAGTTAATAAGCTTTCAGTATGACTAACTAATTCAATTGAGGTTTTGCCAAGTGACAGACATTGATACAAAAATGGCCAGATAGTGACCTAAAATTCAATCTGGACAGATTATTAATAGAATAGATAAGCATCCATAAAAGTTATTTGTGCCACGATTGAATGTTCTAATGTTGTGCCATTTTAGAAAGGTTCAGATTACTGTAAACATCAGAACAAAACATGGAGTTGTTCTTGGGAAGACGCCCAAGGAATATTCTGCCAGGCTAATTGCATAAACATGGATCACAGCCATTAGTGAATTAGGTCTTGTGAGAACTTCAAACATTCTGAAAAAAAATGTATGCTGTTTGAGTTATGATGGACTATGAAAGCACTGATGAGGATTAAATTCAATTCTTCAATTTTGTTTGCACACACTCAATGGATACAAACTGCAACTGCTTTTCAATTATAAACCCTGAGAACAAACTGCACACCCAGTGTTCAATTTGAAGAGTTGTACATAATCACATGGAGGAGTTGAGGAATTCATTAAGTGCCCAGGTGTTAACACGCATTTGTTGTTTGCAAACATGAAAACCACAGCGAAGCCTCAGGCTCAGTTATACAAAATAATACTGTTAGATACTGTTGAAATGATAGATTTAATGTGATGCTTGGGTATTACGGCAACAATATAGCAAGCCTAATGACAGCTAGCCACCTGCATAAAACTACTTTAAAAAGTATTTATCTTAAGTAAAATGCTTAAGGGACGGTGAGGAACTCAGTGGCCTAGTAGTTAGGACGTTGCCCATGCAAAGATTGTGGGTTTAAATCAGAGGACTGCTAGTGGCACCTCGGAGGTCCCCTTGAGATAGGTACTAACCCCACACGCAGAGAAACAATTTCACACCATGTGGTGTGTTCACATATGACAAGTAGTGAATTTCCTTTAAGGCAGTAGCCCCCAACCGCCGGACTCAGGAGGAGTTATATTGTAGTGACCCATCGGTTAAAGCAGACACTGTCCTTTAAAAAGGACAAAACAAAAAACAAAGAGAAACACTCAAGATGCTCCACGGGGAAATTCTGGTCTGCAGCTGCCACAGATGCTTCAGATGGCCAATCAGCACCAAGGAGAAATAAATTACGTTCTCAGATTAGCTACTTTCAAACCTTCCGCCTCTGAGTACAGCGTGGGATGCGTCAAAGGGCAGCAGCCAATCAGCAGCAAGGAGAACTGAATAGCATTCTCGGTTAAGCTACTGGCATAGGCTAACCTCCCGCCTCTGTGTACAGTGGTATTTCACCATCGAAAGATGTGTTTTCTTTGTGTTTCTCTCCACAGTACCAAAAATGATTTATATGGAAATGTAGCTGAATTTACGTTACAAAATTAGTAAATTATATTTTTCGTAATAATTTAGCACTAAAATGCATCGGCAGCATTTGGGCAGCATTTTATGGCTTTCTGTCACAGTCTCACCGCCCGCTCCCCGTCGGCTCCGCTCCCCTTCCCTTCCCCAGAATATTAGTTTCCCTGTGTCTGACCTCCCATTCCTCCCTTTTTACTTGCAGTCTCCCAGCACCATTTGTATCACGCCCCGTCCTGATTTGCGGTGCACCTGTTTCCCCTCTTGATTTGGTCCACCTGTGTCCCGTCCCGCGCACTATAGGCCAGTCCGACTCCGGATCTGTATGCCAGTATTGGCTTCATTTATGCATGAGTGTGATTCCTTGTGTTATTGGTAGTGCGCTTTAATGTTTCTGGTTCTGGTTCCTCTCTGTGTTACAGGCTCGCACTGGTCTCCCCTTCTGTTAGGAGTTTTCCCCACCAGCGCGAGTCCTGATGTTGTGTTTTCTGTGATTGTGTTTTTCTGCTTATGTTGTCCCCCGAGTCAGGGTTCCCCTGTTTTGTTCATTAAAACCGTGTCTCTGTTTCATCCAGTTCAGCGTCCTTCCCCTTCCCTCCCCACACACACGCCCGTGACACTTTCAGCGGAACGAAATGAAAACACGAGAGCAGGAAGCCAGCAGCCAATAACTGAGAATTTAGCTGAATTCATATTTGGATTACTGTTTATGTAATAAAATTAAAAGTAAAAAGTAAATTATATTTTTCTTAACAATTTAGAACAAAAATGCGTAAAACAATATATTGCCACGAAAAAAGCAAAAAAAAGCTATTTGCAGTTTCTGCGTTATTGTGAGGATTTCTGCGTACAATTATCAGTTAGATTCTCAGAAAAAATATATATATATGAGTATGTGTTACCCAGTGCTTTGTTGTTATCTAACAAACTACATGTAAGCATAGCTAAGGCCATGCTGTGTTAGCTAAGGCCAGTCAAATTCTCAGGAGGCTGGGAATTAAATGTCCAGTTCTTGTTAATAGGTCCCCTTTATGGGCTCTGATTGTGGAAAATGTCATTTGTCTTGCATATTAAGGTTTTACATACAAATATTTACTCCCTTGTTTTCTCTGCCCATGATTCGATATGCACAGCCATTCCAATAATCCCATCGTAACGAGATTTTCTTCATGTGGTAAATAACCAAACTCTTACTACATGAAGAAAATCACATTACACGTTCTCTTTCACAGTTTTAATCATGCTTGTTCTTGCCCTATAGGTCACTGAGACTTTAACACTCACATTAGCTTAGGTACCTTCTGGGCTGGTTAACATCCCAATTGGAGGCTTGAATCACAGCTTTGTACATCATCATTAGGCATGGGGGTGAGTGGAGACATGCTGCATAATCCGTTTCAAACTCCTGTCTAGTCTGCTGAACACACTGGGGTTACCCCAAGAGACCTCAACACACCTGTCAGAGTTGTCCTCATTTCATACTTTTGATACACTAGAACAACTCTTCTTGAGCCCATTCATTTGTGCCCATTAATTCTGTAGCATTCATTAGGTCAGGTATCGATGTTAGACAAGAAGGCCTGGCTCGCAGTCTCCATTCCAGTTCATCCCAAAGGTGTTGGATGCGCTTGAGGTCAGGGCTGTGTGTGGGTCATACAAATTTTCACACATTAAACTCATCCAACTACATCTTTATGGACCTTGCTTTGTGCACTGAGGCACAGTCATGCTTGAATAGAAAAGAGTCTTCCCGAAACTCTGTCCACAAATTTGGAAGCGCAGGGCCGCATGGAAATGACTTTCAGCTGTTAAAAGACTTTGAGTTAAGACTGATATATGTGTGTGTGTGTGTGTGTGTGTGTATATATAGAGAGAAGCCGAAACGGATGCTTCTGCGCAAATCATTGTTTATCTTCTCTGAGGAAAATGGACTAACTTGCCTTGATTTGAGTTTTTGATTATCCATGTGTTTACCGTGAAAAAGGCGAGTTTGTTTCGACCAAGTTTCATGTAATATGAGTCTGTTAACATTGACAATGTCACGGCTGAGGCCGTGTTTTGTTTTGATTCTGTCTTGTGCCATGTGGTCCTTTGTTTTGATTGTGTCACGTGTTTTAGGTTCCCCATCTGTGTCCTGTTTGTCTCCCCAGGTGCCTCTTGTTATCTGTCTTATATAAGATCTGCGTGTATGTCTCGTGGTGGTAGTTTCACTGTCCTCATTTTTCCCCGTTTTCCCTTTTGTACCTGAACCCTGAATAAACCCCTGCTATGGATCCTCGTGTCCACCTCTGCTCCCTTCTACGAGGCAGTTCGCGGTCCAGGGTGTTTACACCTCCCCTGGATCATGACAGACAACGGCTAAAAAAATAACAGAACTTTGGAAGATTATATTAATTGTATTTTATTTTAGGAGAGCATCTGGTCCTCACAGTGTCTGCTGAGGAAAACTCTGGCCCTTGGACAAATGTAGACTATTGCATGCTTGTCTGAATGACTAGATTTTCAGTCACAGATTAATTGCCATAAATTTCTTCACATGTATATATATACCATTTGTCATTCTACAAAGATACCATTTTCTTTTCTTTTTCCATATATACAGATACATATAAACATACATTTATAAAACACACGCATGCTCAAACAGACACACACAGACACATACTGTGCATATATATATATATATGCACAACCTGCATTCACACAAGCATGCTATAGACTGAACTGACTAAAACCTTTTATTTTTGTATTCAGTGTCCAAATATTTGTTTTTCATTGCAACCTTATCTACAGGTATATTTATATGGTTTAATTATAACTTGCCTTGCATTTCCTTTAATATTCTCACCTTTACTCTCACCTCCAGCTACACCAACAATGAGGCTGCCAGGAAGACGGCTCTGCATGAAAGAATCTTGTAAATGAGATCCTTTTTTAAAATGCCAATCTTCACATAATGTAAAGGTTCTAGGAAGAAGCGTTACGTTATGTTTTAGGGCTCCTATAGTGTGATGAAAGCAGAAAGTGAACTTGGCTTTATAAGCTCATAACATTCTATGATTGCTGATTTAATTTTGAGTAAAAAAAAAGAGAAAGTCTTGACTAAGTTAGTGTGTTTGGCTGCTTTCACTTAACTTAATTTCTGCTTTAAATTGGTTTAAGCTAATAAGCTTGAAGTCGTTATAATCAGAAGACTGCAGGGAGGTTGACTGAAAAAAATTCAGATAGGCCATATTAGTGCTCTAATTGTTGCTGCTGACTCTGCATCTGATCTATTGGCTTGTGGTTTACAATATTCCTGTAAATACATAGAGTTTGCTTCAGAAACAAATATATAATTGAGTGAATGAATTTGTCAGTGTAATTGGGTCCATCATTTTTATTTGTTTACCTATTTTAATTTGCATATTTCACAGGGTGCTCATGCTTCATGGTGATGATTGGGGCGGGAGTTATAAGTGCTTGACAACAGTTCTGGGTTGTTTTCAGGATCAGGATTAAGAAGTGGGTACGCACTTTTTGCAGAAGATCCCCAGACAGCGAGTGTTCTGGGTAAATTCTTTCATAGAGAGGATAACGTGAACTATAGAAGCTCACTGCATTTGGATCTGTGCCTTGGCCCTTTGGACTCGTCTCATTTTGCCAGTGCTGAATAATTTACAGTCATGGTGATAGTTTAGGAGGATCACTGCTGACCTTTTCTGCATGTTGTTGGCTGCAGTGCCACAAAGCAAGCTTTAAAAAGAAGATATATCAGGTGCATCCTGCAGCTCAAAGGGAGAAAGATGAGGGAGGGCAAGACAATATTCTCAAAATTGAAAAGAATTCTTGGGATCAGTATCTTAATGAAGAAGGACATTTTGTCCAGTGATACATAACCATAAGAAACTGAGTGATGCTGAATACTTGTTAATACTTCTTTATTCATGATCATCACAAAGAGAATGCACTAAGGATGCCCCTGATATATCTTCTTTATAACAAAGAGTTTGAGTCTTTATGGCTAAATAATGTGTGACTGCAGACTATAACACTAGGTAACACATTTTTACGAAAGGTCTGTTTCATTGCAATTTTTGAGTGTCCAGCAAATGAAGTGTCTGCAGGCTTAAAAAATGCTGGGAGGGTTTGGATTCCTGGAAAGGATCACGAGAGCCTGTGCTGGAGTTGTTTTGATGAAACTTGTACTTAAGCTTTCTCATCCGTAAAGCTGGAGTGTATAATAAGCTGCAGTGTATGTTGATCCAGTTCACGTGAAAACCAGTCAGTTGTTTAACTACTTTTCCTTGTAAAAGCAGTATATGATGTTTTTATAAACCAAGAGTGGGACCATGTTGTGTATATCGGTCACTACGTCTTAATTGGATTAAAGTGGTGCCTGGACCAAAGATTTTGTAATCTATTCAACCAGCTAATGTTGTGGGCGTATGTAGCCAACAAGTAAAGTAATATTGCCATCACACTCACACTGGAGAAGTCAGGTTATCTGAAATAGACTTGCTTGTGTAGTTTCTGACATTGTTTGACACTGTTACCTCTTCCTAAACCATAGGCATTAGTATTGAGTTGCCCTCCTTTTTAGTCCTAACATCCTCCACTCATTTAAGAAGACTTTCCACAAGATTTTAGAGTGAATTTGGGGGAAGTTGTGCCTATTGTTGTTTCCAACCCAAAAGTGTTCAGCTGAGTTGAGGTCAGGGGTCTGTGCAGGCCACAGGAGATCCTCCACACCGGACCAGTTTTCAGTGAGTAATGATTTATGAGGACCCCACTGAGACATCTTAGATTAGGACACTTAGATTGCCCTCCAAATACAATGAGAGTCCGCCTTCCTAGTGGACATCATGGACCAGTTTCCCAGACAGGGATTAAGCCTAGTCCTGGATTATGTAGTGCTGGGAATAGAGATTTTCCATTGAAAAGTAAAGGGTAGTCCAAGTCTAGGCTTAATCCCTGTCTGGGAAACCGGCCCCATGTGTTCATTGATGAGGTTTAGGTCTCGCTCAGTGACGACTGTAGGAAAATCTCAGTGCCTCAGAGTGTGATATGTGAAAAAGGGCATAGCAGGGAGCAACAGGTGTTGGGCCTCCCTGTCTCATCGGGCCCAGTCATTATGGTTGATGGTGGCTTCCCAGATTAGTATCTAATTCTACCAGTTACTACCCCAACAACAGGTCATTGCACAACCATCCACTTTTGAGGTACATTTTCAAGATTCAAAATTTTTTATTTTATTTTTATTTGTCTCCCTTTTGACTGTGCAAACATTATAAACAATAAGTAATTTTTTAATCCAAAGAGGTGTATTGTAACAAATTGACCAGTGTGGAAACTAAGAGCCAATGGATGGAATGTTGTCCAAAATGTTGGGGGCAGCTGGTAGCCTAGTCGAACTGCCACCAGAAAGTCCGGGTTCGATCCCCAAGACCACTAGGCGCCTCTGAGGTACCCTGAGCAAGATACCGCCCCCACGCACTGCTCCCCGGGCGCCGTGTTCCTGGCTGCCCCCTGCTTCACTTGGTGAATGGGTTAAATGCAGAGGAAGAATTTCATGCTGTTCGCACTGTGTTCAGTGGTGTGTTCACGTATGACCGAATGATCACTTTCACTTCACTTTCAAAAAAAGAGTGTCTAATGGTAGTTAAAACGGCAAATTACGTGCATCATTGGTGCATAGCAGCATACAACTAGTCCAGCCTTGACTTGTTTCTTGAAAATGACCAGACATCTAAATGCTACCCTATTCTCTTTCTGTCTTACGATGTGCAACAAGCCAGGAAAGCAAAGCAAAAATGGCTTTTCTTTTCATTGTACTCCCCTTTATTTGGCATTGCTGAAGTGATGATCCAAGAAAACATAAAAACTGTTTTTGTATGTGAGTTTGAGAGTTCATTTATTGGTCAAAGAACTTTCTGTACTGCTGTTCTGCAAGATGAGTGTGGAATTCACTTCCATGGTCCAAGAAGCCTCAAAACCAATGCTTTGTGAGATGAGCTTGAAACTGTCTTTCCATTTACATAAAACCTCAAAAAAGATGCTTCACGAGATCAGTATGAGGATTAATTCTCTGGTCCAGGACTGTTAATCTGAGGTGCTAAATCCTTTTTTTCCAGAGGCAGCAGATAAGGTGGTCTGTAGTCTAGACCTTTAGCAACATATGGTTTTCAGTGTACACAGAAGAACAGACTGGGGCTATATAGGCTTTGTTTTACACTCTACATTATAGTGTTTTATAGAGATATGCTGATTTCTTAACTGTCATCAGTGCATGCATGTTCATCTCTTACATAAGAGTATGTGTTCCTTGATCACTTCTGTGGAGCATTGCTCCATGTCCATATTTATAGTTCCTGATAAGGTCTCTGTCCCATCCCAGTCACCCCACTGCCCTGTCCATAGGGGGAGTAATCCAATAAAAGGAGAAGCTGGACCGGCCCTCTGCTGTCTTCTCCAGCCAGAGAAGCCAGAAAAACACCCCTCAGTAAACGACCCAGCACAAGGTAGGTGAAGCATCCTCATCTGAAGTTGTCTTTGAACTTGTCTTGCCTTGTATTGTCTTGTCTTGTCTCCAGTCTTTCATCACAGCTGTTGTTCATCTACCGCTGTCTATCAGTTTTTTCTTGTTCTCACACCAGTCGGTTAATAGCAATCCTCAAATTATTCACTTGAGTGCATTATTCTTTCATTGCCACACACTGAAAGAGCTTATTCATGTGATAAACTGTTTTAATACTCTAAATGACTCCCATCAGAGGCTCTTTATTTCTGGGTAAATTCTTTCTCTTTCAAAAGAGAAGCTGCTTGTTGTTCCTGCCAATTTGGCCGATGACACGCATCACATGGAAAGTATGCGCTGTTCTCCATTCAAACTCCAAACTCTTCAGATTTCACATTTAGGCTGGGGCTATTCTTGCTTCAAAATGAATCATTCTAATTGAACTCTTAAGTCTTCAGGACACACATTTTTTGTCCAGTTCCACTGAATCTGTAATGTGGGGAATTATGCTTCTTAGTGATTTAGTGTTCCTGGATAGCGAATAGTAGTCTGGACTATTGACAGGCACAACAAGGCTGGGATGGTGTCCATTGTTTGCCAGGGCGGTGTGGCAAGTCATAACCCTTAATGTAACAATTTTCTTGAGTGTAAGAGGTCTTGGGTGGGTTTTCTGCGTTTCATAGGCTTGACAGATGGTTTTCATTCATGATTGTGAATTGGCTACCTGTGTTTTGGGGTTTGTGGAAGGTAATGGTGTTTAATACATAAACAAGTCAAGTATTGTGAAGTACATCAAAATGAGTTTTATGATGAGTATCAGCAGTACATATAGAACCCTGTACAACTGCATGTGTCATAATGATTAGACCAGTAATAAAGAGCCTGCATTCAACTGCATAAATTGCATATCAGTTAGTTGAAACATTATCATGTTGTTTCATAATTTTATTTTTGACTAATTGTTTGCTTTTCATTGTTTATTGTTAAAGGATAAAGATGATAGTAATGAAACATACATTTCCACAAATGCCATGAGGGTCCAATTATAATAAATAGAATTTGCATCCCATTACATCTCCTTCTGTGTGTTTTGTTGGGCCTAAATGCCCTTTATACCAAATTCATTCATTTTGTCTGTGTCATAGTGTTTCATCTCCACACTTGCCCACCGGCCGCACTATCATTAAAATATATCTGTACTTAGGTGTATAATGATCACCGATCATTATCACAGGTACCTTTGCAGCCTGTGTGTGCCCCTATTGGGCCTGTAGTTGATGTGCATCCATCTGTCTGTCCTTCTCCTTCATTGTATTTAAGTTATTGTCTGTGTCATGAATGAATTTGTGTGTCTTTGCAAAGTGTGAGAGCAAGAATGTGCATAATAAGGGAGACAGAAGGGTTTGTGTAGAAGTTACTGCAGGGCAACAGCGGGGGAATTTCCTTAGATCTTGTGCCTACTGCTGATGCCAAGGTGTCCCTCTGAAGGCAGAGCAAAAGGCGTCCTTTGCAGCTTTGCCTATAGAGTCAAGTAACGTGAAGTATATTAAATATCTGCATCTTTTTTAGATCTCTAACAGGATACTGATTTTAGTCAGTTTAGTCATGTCAACCTCAGTACAACGCCAGCATGTGCTTCGTTTGAGTCCCACACCATTTTCAGTTTGGTTATTATAATAATAAAAAAAAATCTGCCAGCTGACAGACACCCACATTAGCCTGCATTAAGCTCATTGATTGGGCCATCATCCTCCTTGCTTGTGCATTCACCATCAGTTGAATGGGATTCACTGATAATAGGCCAACCAATGGGCCTAGCAGTTGTGCCACTTAGGAGACTGATATTTTAATAAACTAACTGATGATATTGTCTTCTACCCATATAATGGAGCTTCCTAAATCAGTCAAGGACCCAATGCTGTGTACATTTTTGCATTTTCTCTATTTTAACTTGATTCTATCACAGTCTTGTTAATTAGACACTGAGCTAAATCAAGTGTACTAGATGAGCGGAAGTAGAAAAGGATGCATAGTGCATTTGAAGTGAAGTGAAAGTGACCATTTTGTCATACGTGAACACACCACTGCACACAGTGTGAACAGCACGAAATTCAACCTCTGCA
>JBBPDH010003797.1:0-11566 GCA_037974565.1 Clupeocharax schoutedeni
CACACACACACACACACACACACACACACACACACACACACACACACACACACACACAAAGTCTCTCTCTCTCTCTCACACAAAGCATTTTGATAAGCAGCCTTTCCCATATTCATGCAATAAAAGCTGGTCCTAAATTGTTCTGATTTGGTGGTGTAGACTATATTTGTTCTGGAATAAAAAATGTTAAGGGAAGTTCAGTCCGACACACACTAGTTTAACAAATGTGGGTTTTATGGCAATACACACACAATTTCATTTGTGTGTGTGTGTATGTGCATGTCTGTGTAACTTTGGTAAATTTTATTATTTTTTAGTTTTATTTTAAGTTTAATTTTCAACTGAAAGCCTTGTTCACTTAATGTGTTTTACCTAAAATAATGAATAATTGTGATTAATAATCGTGATTTCATTATTGATCAAAATAATCAGGATTATCATTTTGGCCATAATCGTGCAGCCCTAATACATATATAACATGCATATATAACACATATATAACACACATCATGTTTGTTGTTTCCAATAGACCATGAGAAGTCGTTGTGATGTGCCTCTGCGTGCCCGAATACCAGTATAAATTATATGATAACTGCCGAAACTGGTCTCAGATAAGTAACTGAAAGTGTATGCATACTGTAACCAGAGCCTGTAGGTTTCACAGTTTAAAGCAGAACAGATTTCTGCAGAGAAGAAAGAAAAGCTGTAGCTACAGAACACACACAGGCAGTGAGGGACAGTGTATCAAACTGAGGTTGACTGGGTGCATGTAGAGCTGAGAGTCAAAATGTAGTAAACAATCACTTTAACCAGGAAACCTCTCAAATCAAGTCTAGACAGGTGTGTGTGTGTGTGTGTGGACGCATCATAACAAGTGCATTTTCTGTCAAATGCCAAACCATTTCCTGGAGCTGGTGCCAAAATGTTTTTCTTATAGTTTTTAGCTGGTATTACCTAATTGGACAGTATTAATGATTCAGCTTTGTGATAAACACTTTAGTCTTCTGATTAGAGGTAGACATGCCATAAAATATTATAAAATGTTTTTACAATGCACAATTAGTGTTATTACAGTTAAGCCGAATTAATTCTGCTCTCTCTCTCTCTGATGGATATCCATTTGAGTGTTGTTTTAGATGTACTGGCCAAATACAGTGTAATTTAAGGTGTGCTTTTGTCGTTTTTTGGGTATTCAGGCTTAAACACTGTAACATCTTAAATGTTCATTACATTTTGTATGAAAGCCCTCAGTTTCTGCAGTTTGTCAGTGTACATTTACTTTGCTGGCTTTCTTGACTGTCCCTCGATCTGACCTCAAATTTGTAGAGTTAGGACTGTAGTCATTATGCAGAGAGATATAATCTCAAGAAGATGCATCAAATCCTTGATTTGTGCAAACGTAGGCATTCTTCATTAGAGTATGATCATTTTGCGCAAGCTGTGTAATTAATTTAAACCCCATCTGAAGGCTTAAGACTAATGCTGCAGGACACTACAGGATGGTGTCATGGGGGGGCTGATATAATAAGCGTTCCAATTTGCACACATAGGAATTGAAGTGTATTATTTATTAATTAGAGGTGGGCATGGATTAATTTTTTTTAACGCCATTAATCGCATGGAATCTTCGCGCGTTAACGGCCCAGCACTATTATTAATACATCTGTATTGCAATTTTTATTTTAGTTACAAAATGTGACAAAACAGAAGTAGACAAGTAAAAAGTAAAATTCCATGGTCTAAATGAATTAATGGCATAGTTAAAACCAGCGAGAGAAGAGAGGTCCAATTTACGTTCACTAACATGTTTTTAATCTGTTGATAAAAACACCTATTGCAATCACATTCATAATATTCAAAGCTGACTGTGGGACAACCTCTCTAACATGTTACATTTATCTAATCTAGGTTTAATATGAATTATGAGGGCATGAACTAATTTCTTAGTATCTTGCAGAGTTACCTTGTGTCTCCTGAATGTTACTCATACAACACAATGAAGTCTTGAGGATCTTTCAGAAAAATAAATTATATATTAGCAATCAGGGTTACAAAAGACTCTGAGACAGTTACTCGTATTCACATTGAAACTGTTGAAGGTAAAAGCTACAACCTTAATTTGACTCCATATGGTTAGCAGTGAGACTTGGGCTCCCATGACACTATGGCTTGGACCACTTTTAGTAGGTACTGAACACTGTATACTGGGAACCAATACACAAGACCTGCTGTTTTGAACAGAAGCAGATCCAGTCATCTAGCCATCTCATCACAGTTTGGTTTTTGTCAAAGTGTCTCAGAAGTTTCTGTTGTTTTCCTGCTTCCGGCACATCAACTTCAAGGACGGACCGTTCACTTTTTCAAACAGGAGTCCTGTTGTATTCAACTTCAACTAAATCTGGTCTCAAAGGCTTCAAACTCACAGCAGCTGCTATTTTAGCACAAGAAACAGCACCCCAGGTCTTGCATCTGCCTCACTAGTGTTGCGGGATGGACGCTAAAAAGACCAAGCAAACAGGAAAATTTGTTTTATGTGAATTTCATATTGATATACATATATGTGTATACATACATCCCTATGGCCAAGTGACTTATTTAGAATTTGGATTTAAGGGTAGGAAAGTGAAATGTGAAGGTTTTTATTCCTCCACCCACTGCACTGGTGCATGATGATATCATCAAAACATGAGAGATTTAAAGGTTGAGTAATCTGTGAAGAAAGCTCTCAAACACAGATTATAAATGGAAAGGTGGGAGAAAAGTAGAGCGTGTGCCAAATGGGTCAGTGTGCATAATGCTCACTCTCAGAGCTTTATGCAAGTATTGTAGGGATTTTATTATTTTTTTCCTCACATTAAGCTGAACAGATTTGTGAAATAATGGCGATGAATACTAATGACCGTTTTGTTTTTGTCTTCTTTTTTTTTTCCCCTTTGGCAGGGGCGACAAAAGAGATTGGATCAGCGTTAACCAGGATGTGCATGAGACACAGAAGCATTGAGAACAAACTCAAACTATTCTCAGCGTAAGAGTCCCTTATGTTCATTACTTCCAAGCCGCTCTTACAATCTATTTGAAGCTGTATGCTTTTATCATTTAAAGCTTTTAGGGTTTAGACCACTTAGCGATGTAGTAATAATTCTAATTGTCGTGTTCTGTATGCTCAGGCATGCTCAGTCATTTGAATCCCAGACTTACTTCCATTTCATTTATGGCCTGTGAGGTCTTTTCAAACTGTCTGTTTTTATAGATGTGTAAAAGAGGTGGCTGGGAGTCACAAGTGGCTTTTTTAAGCTAATAGTCTTTTTCTATTTGATTGTCTTGATTCTGCACTAAAGTTGTACTGCGAAAGTAAGAAATCCTGTTTTAATATGCAACATGTTAAACTGCGAATGTGTAAATGGAATTAAGTTGAATTTTGAGGATTATATTGTGTCATATCATGAAAGTTGCAATTTATAATCTGTCCTAGGAGCTACCATTATCACTTGTGATAGATTATATTATGTTAGATAGTTTTGTCTTGTGTAACATTATATTGTGTTATGGTTGTTTCTGATCGTCCCATCCCTAGAAGCTTTATACTGTAGAGTATGTTTATTTTTATTTATCTTTTTCATCCTGCCATTGTCAGTTGTCGTGTGTGTGTGTGTGTGTGTGTGTGTGTTGCAGTGCTCTCATGGATAATCTGATTAGTCCTCTGGAGCTGAAGATTGAAGAGTGGAAAAAAGTGGCCAGTCAGCTCGATAAGGACCATGCCAAAGGTATAAACTCAACTCCACTTTAATCTTCTTATGCTAAATGTGCCACATACAGACCAATTGCCCCATTATTTACTTTATTACTCTGACACAACATCCAGCTCTTTATGTAATTGATCATTAGTGCAGTAATCACCTTACCGGATTTTATTCTGTGTGGAAACTTGAGTAGAACTTTTAATACCGTTAGCACGATCGTCACCTCCTGAAGAAAACCATCATTATTTTCTTTACTTAGCACTGGATTTCCAAAAGCCAGAAGTAATACATTCATGTTTTTGAGGTTTATTTTAGAATCACAACATTTTAAATGAAGTTGATTCCACAAGCAGTCATTATTGTTCATTACAGAGTAACCCGAATGAATTATTGATCCACTGGTACAGAGTTAAGTACCAATCAGCCAACTTTGAAATGCTTAAGGGGTTATTTATTTTTATTTCCCAGCCATTATACTACACTTGTGTCTAGTATTAGCTCTGTATAATGAATGAATTGTTTTCGTTTTGTTTTTTTTTTTCACCATGCAGACTTTTCATTAACGTTTTAGCTGCTGTCTCACAGAATAACTGATATTTGTTGTATTTTTAGAGTACAAGAAAGCACGAGCAGACATCAAGAAGAAATCCTCAGACACAGTAAAACTGCAGAAGAAGGTGAAAAAAGGTAAGGAAGTGAGCGAGTGAGAGAGATAGTCAAAGAGGAAGTCTGAGTAAGTACCTTGAGGTTAGGGTAGATTAGAGAGAAAGAAACACAGACAGAGAGGACCAAGTATAAATCTTAGGTAATGAGGTGCGTGTAAGTACATGGACACACACACACACACTGATACATCACTTCCCACTCGAACTGAGTACACAATAGCACAGCTGTGATGGCACCACACCCTGCGTTGTCATAATGCCATGCCCTTGCTTGTCTTTGTCTTTGTCACCCTACCATATAAGGTAGCATGAGAAATATGATGTGGCTTACCTGTGGAACAGTGAATGCTGAAGTCTGCATATATACTGGACTGTGCAATAGTGAAAAACCTAAATCAAACTAAAAGATTAAATACAAATAACATTATACAGCAAATAGTGATGTTATGTTCAGTATAGCCGTGTGTTCTGGTGGACGTCCAATATTAATGTAGTTTCATCAGAAACCTGTTTTGACTCAATCAGTCCTTCATTAAGTTAAATCAGGAGCTGCTGAAGGAGTTTCTTTAAAGAATTTGCACAGTTCTGTCTGTGGTGTATAGATACAGGAATTTATCTTTAATGGTGTGTAACATGCCTTTTCTTCTCAGTTAAATTTGGTTTTATTGGGTAGAACTTTTTACTAAGCTATTATGGTCAAAATCCTTGTCTAGTTAATAATGCTTGTTACATTATTCAGCAGTATAATTGCAATATGCTGCATCCATGTTGCAGGTATATGTATATAATATTCTTAATGATTATATGATTACATGTTTTAGTTGTTTTATTTCACATGCCCCCAAACTTGCCATTGCATCCACGATAGTTTTCAACAAGCGAGATGGAAAAGCAACATAACACTGTGATCTCTCTGCAGCCTGATAGCGCTTAAATAGATCATGTTCAATAAAGGAGAAGCTTCATCAAATATCCGTCCATGTAGATGATATCAAAACGAAATGGCACAATTGTTCTTTTACCAGAGTATAGGTGAATGTATGGCTTTTATGTACTTTAAAATAGCCGATCCGATATTCTGTAGCACACATAATGTTATCTTGCCTAAGGAAAGAAGATGCATCATGTTAAGAGTTACTGTTGTGTGTGTGAGAAACTTGCCAACATGTCAGCAGTTTGGAGTTACTTCAGACTCAAAGAAGAAAAGGCCAAGACTAGCGAATGTATTGGGACACCTAGCCTGGGTGTAACTCCGGATATCCTAGGGTTATTATGGTGGACACGGTGTCATTGGAAAGGTCTCAGCGAGCCCTATCTAACTGTGAAGTGTCACTTTTAGAGTCCAAGATATATTTTTCATATTTAACATTTATATTTAAGATCATTTAAGGCAAATCCTCCATGTTGGTGAGGTCATATCACAGCACGCAGGCCAGACCCCTGTGAAGTAACAGACAATTGTAAATGGGGTGTGGACAATAAGCATAACTCGCTGTTTGTAAAAGTGCTACCTTAAAATTTTGAGTTGCCATTTTTAAAAGTGCAACATTTAGATTTATAGCACAACATTTAGGTTTATTTTTTAAACAAATTTAGCTCTAAATGTGTGAAAATTGTGTGAAAATATGCACTAAATTTGTTAAGCTGTTTTTGCAAACAGGAAAAAAAAAGGCTCAGTGAATATTGGATTTGTATTGTATGGGCAGATATCCAAATTTGCAATATCAGTATCAGAAAAAAAAAAGTGGCATCATGCCATGTCTAGTATAAAATTAAGGACAATTTGAACTAGCAGGTTGGTTGTTTTAGTTGGCTCCAGAGATATCAGCCTTGAAGTAGCTTCAGTATTGTGAGCTACTTTTGTCGCTAATTGTGTTGCAGGTTGCACTTCTCTGAAGGAGAGCTTTCATGTAGGCTGGCTATTTTTGTTGAGTGCTTCATAGCTCAGACTAGTATATTTTTAAGGATCTTGTATTAGAAGGTTGTCGGAGCGTTGTGTGAGGTTCCTGGCAGCTGGTAATGGACAGGGGTGTAGAATAAAGTTTGATGGAGGTCAGTCTACGATACAGGAATGCAGGAGAGGAGCCCAGAAAAAAGAGGTAGAGAGAGAATCAGAGTGGGAGGGAGAGAGATTTGTTTATGGATGGACTCTGTGATTATGGCTAGATAAACCACTTCAAATGTGTGTGTAGCAGTCAGCATTCTAATGAAGTCTTTCTCCCTCTCCTTACACATGACTATACACTCCACTAGCTGTCTGGTTGAGCCTTGCAAAGTGTCAGCACTCTATTGAGAATGCATTCCTCTATGGTTTATTCGTGTGTTATAGGTATTATTTGGATAGTCACAGTACTGATGCATGCATGCACACACTTACTATCTTACACACCGACCCTGTTGGTCCAGCTTGCAAAATTATAGTATAGATAGTATTTTCTCTATTGGTGCAGTTTGCATTCATCATCCTTAAGTTCTTCATCAGTGGTCAGTTTCTGACCATAGAACTCTGAAATGCACTCTGGCAGACTCTGTAACACACACACACACACACGCTACTACCATGTCAGTAGATATAACAGTGTAAAGGGGGCTAACATATTAACATATTATGCAGAAAAGCAGATTACAGCCTGCATTTATAAACTACAAAGTGAGTCTGTATGTGAGTATGGTCTTGCTAAGGCTTGGTCAACTGTTCCAATGGGTGTAATATTTGTCATAATGTAAATAAATGAAAATGTAATACATTTGTACTGAGCTCATGGTCACACATGAAAAGGAAAGAGGTTCTGGCCCCCTCCCGTACTTCCTACTGTCGGCATGTATTCAGTTTCATGAGGGAAACACCCTGTGGTCATACACTCCCTCCTTTATGTACTGTGCAGTCAGGCTGCCGTGTCACTGTGGTCCAGTGTCTCAGAGCAGTGCAGTAGAAAACAAGCTACTTTCTATTTAGTCAATGACAACTGAGGCTACAGAACAAGAACCTAATTGCAGGTTTGCTCTTCTGAAGACTGAATTGTCACAGAGGGCACTGAAAAGTAACTATTGACCTCAAAAGGTCCAACAAAACAAATGAACTAACACAGTAATTTTGAAACAATTCATTTAAATGTATTATAAAGTTATAACATGTATTATGTTATATTTAAATAAACAGTACGTTTAAATGTGCTATCAGCATCATCACTGTGGAGTAATGTCTCAGAACAGTTTAGTAGGAAACGAGGTACTTTCTAGTTGAATGAGGACGGAACGTCAATAGTTTAAAGTGTGCTTAAAAGTTCCAGCACGCTTGACAGCCAACTTTTAGGACAAAATGCAAAAAGCTGTACTTTATACCCAAAGTATCCAGACAGCCCTTAAAATGAGGGCGTTCAACTTCTTTAAAGGTTCAGCCATTGCTGACACAGGTGTTGTTAAGCAAACATAGTGTTTCCTAAGGAAATTTTACAGGGGTTTTATACATATTTGTTGTGATGTAAATAATACAATTCTGTGGAGATTGTATAGTGTCAGTGTCTGTAGACAGACATTGATCAGTAGAGTGGGACACTCTGGCCAGTACTAAGCATTTATTAAAGCGAGAACTATAAAGTGATGTGTCTAAATGTAAAGTGACCATTCTATCATACGTTAACACACCACAGCACACAGTGTGAACAGCATGAAATTCTTTCTCTGCATTTAATCCATTCACCAAGCGAAGCATCGGGTAGCTGGGAATGCAGCGTCCGGGGAGCAGAGTTTGGGGACAGTACCATGCTCAAGGGTACCCCAGAGTAGCAGTCAGGACACTAGCCGTACTGGGATTTTGTTTTGGGATTCCCGAAACTGCTTTCTGGTGTGGTAGAGCTTCACCCAGTATCTTTGGAATGAGCTGGAGTGACAGTCAAATCCTCAGATCAATATTCTAACTTGTAGAATGAAGCCATCCCAGAAACTGTTACTGCAGCAAGGTTTTTAAGGTGAAAAAGTTAGAGATATTCTGCTTTCGGATGAAATGTCAGAGTGAACCTAAAATGCAAATTTCCTGGTTCTATTAGATTTAGCATTGAAACAGTCCTCCACATCATGCTGTTCACATTTTGACCAAGACGACACCTAACAATTGATCAAGAGTACCTCGCCATTGCAAGGCTTCAAACAGGCTGTTCTCAGACGGAAGTGGCCACTGAGCTTAGGGTGTCACAGAGTGTCATCACCAGTTTACACCACCGTGATCACACCACCAGGCACAGGGAGCATTTACACTGGACGAGAGACCAGAGGGCATCAGTGCTGTTCTCTTATGAAAGTCAATTAATGTTGAGCAGTAAAGAGACATCAAGCAGTAGTCACCACCATGTAGAGGCTCATGACTCTCTACCCCAGAACCTCAATGACCTGAGGGCTGCTCTTCAAGAAGAGTGGAATGCCTTGCCTCAGCAGCCATGGTTGTGAACAGCATGAGACGTTGTTGTCAAGCTGTAATTGATGCTCAAGGGCACATTGACACGTTATTGAGACATTGATATGTGTTGTTGTGGTATACTTGCCACTGTTGTTGGCTTTTGTTTTAAATAAATTGTGTGAGATGAGGAAATCACCACTGCATGCTTCTACTTAAATGCCCTACTTTCATGATATAACATTGTAGTGTGAATATTTTATGGTTGGCATAAATTTCATATAAAGGTGTATATGCATAAGTGTGTGTGTATAGTGATACCCCGCTTTTTGTGTAGTTTATGTTCCAAAAGCACCCGCGTATAGTTAAAAACCGCATTGTCGTGTTTTGGTAAAAAAACAAGCCTAAAAATACCCCAAAATCTGTTCCCAGAACGCTTTCATTTCATTTTAAACTCCGTTTAATGCATTATCCTTAAAGGTAATGTAAAGGTAAACCAGTATTCGCCTTTTAATTGAAATTCCTTGTCAATAAGTATGCTATGAAGATTGCTGGACAAAGGTATTGGGACACCACGGTGGTTTGAATGTTTTTTGGGGGGAATAACCCCTGATCTACTCAGGCTAAAAATACAAATGATACATATTTAACCAATAAACACATTTCTGATTCTGGAACTGTTGGATTCAGAGGCAAAGAAAAAGCATCTAAATGAAACACAGAGCTGAATGACGACTTAGTGATTTTAATTTGTACCTACTCTGCTCAATGTCTATGCAGTACCACATTGGATCTGAATTATTAAACCTCTGGCACATCAGTATTCTAATGATGTAGTTACTTGTTTTGAAGGCCCGTAGATGAGAGGAAGAAGTCCGTCTCTCTCACTCTCTCTCTACATCTAGGTCAGGTCTGTTTTCACATGGTGGTGTGTTTTTTGCTCTGATTGGGTTAGCAAGAAGTCCTTTGAGGTTTCTCAGTTGGGAGTCGAGCACAGCTCCACACGGCCTCTGTTGTACCGTAAAGCCGTCATCACAGCGAGCTGGAGGGGAGAGAGGAACCAGGCTAAGGGAGAGACCCTCATTATTGTCAGTCGTATAGTACAGAACCAGATACCCCTTGTAACAGTGAAGCTGTGGTGTGTGTAGTGCTCACAGGCCTTATCTGTTTCTGGGTCTGTCTGGGCTGACGATATGCCAACATGATACATTGAATTTGATTATTGTGTTTAATTAAACCACAATGCATTCATGGATGTTGTAAGGGTTGAGCAATATATCATTAATTTTGGGGTATTGTGATATCGCTTTTCTGACTTGATGAGATGATTTCAGCAGTATTTCCGTCATATTACTGTTCAACAATGCAGAACAAAATACAGCCAAAAAGGCCAGGTCAGCCAGGAAGCAGATTTAAAAATTAATAAATAAATAAATGTTATTAATAATAATGTTGATAATTTATTGATTCACTTATTTGCCAACATTCATATTTCATATTTCACTCCTTTTACTGTAGAAATTGATGTATGCAGTTAATTTAGATGAATTCCATTGATTTTGACAGCCCAGGTTTTAATTAGTAAGGTCTTAATTTTGCCGTGAGTTGCTGCGGTGATGTCACAAGTGTGTTATTGTATTAGTGTGGTGAGAGAGTGTGTGTGGTAACGCCCTGCACACCTGGAACTCAGGTTTGTTGACGCAGGGAAGAAATTTGGCAATGATATCATGGCTTCCTTCTTTGTGGAAAGTCGACATCAGAGTGAAAATACACCTCAACCTGTTCTCCCCCATCTCAGGAGCTCCAAGGGTCTTCTTTTTTAGTGAGGGAGGTTTTAACAGAAGGCTTTTGGTCCTGTTTACTGTGGGACTTGCCTGCTTGACCACATCTTAACCAGGAGCTTCTCCAGCACTTTTTTTTTTATCTGAAGTGGAAAGTTTTAACAGAAGTTTTTGTCTGGTTTAGTGTGGGGTTTGCCTGAATGCCTAAAAGCCAGAGTTGAGAATCTCTCTCATCTTGATCACAATATTAACACTTATTTTGCAATACATTTTAGGTAATGAGCTTTATCTCCATGATATAATTGCCGTAAAATTGTATTTGTTTATAGTTCTAATTCTGTTTTGTGTTCATCACTCACAATATCCAGGACATTGCAGTTACATTGCATTACAGCTTCAGATTGTTTAGAAAAAATATCAGTACATTTAAAACTAAATGACCAATTTTTATTAAGGGTTCCCTTGGATCATTGAAAGAAAGAGCAATTTTTTTAATCATTGTAGATCATGAAATGTCTATTATTTGAGGTATCAAATTATAAACTAACACCTAATTTAAAAAGGGCTTGTTGTTTATGAAACTCATTCAGAATAGAACAGAATAAAATAGAAAATATTCAGTTGTCCGAGGTCCTCTGGTCCGAAACCGTCCCCCGAGGAAGGACCGTGTCACAGATACATGTGGGTTAGTGTTTTTTTGTTTTTTTTAACGTTTTTTTTTAAAGATTTTTTGAGTTCTTAACCCTTAACTTTGTCAAATCTGTGTCAAAAGACACAACACAATGCCCCAGAGTGATACAGTAATAGTACGAGTCCAGAACAAAAGTTGGTTTTATATCAGTAGAGAAAATCAGATCCAGTGATATTTTTCAGTCGCTGCAATATGAATGAATCTTAGCCCTGGATTTGTTGGCAATATACAGTTGCAAGAAAAAGTATGTGAACCCTTTGGAATTATACAGATTTCTGCACAGATAGGTCATAAAATGT
>JBBPDH010003808.1:0-11565 GCA_037974565.1 Clupeocharax schoutedeni
TTGTAAAGCTGCTTTGTGACAATGACCATTGTTAAAAGCGCTATATAAATAAAATTGAATTGAATTGAATTGAAGTTGGTGTGCAAAATTATCAAATATTAAAGGAAAATTACAGGATTGCAGGCTGATGTATAATGAATTGTGTTTAATATGACTAGGGACATGAATTTACAAGGTAACAAACGGGCAATTTTTTTCCCATGCAATTACAGAACAATAAGACTTGAGAAATCAAGAGGCTTATAATGAGTGAAATGCTTCTCATATTATTATAAGCTATTATGACAATTTGACAATGTCTTTATCCCTGCACCTTTAAGTTGGTATACATTGTGGAAATATAGGAAATATATGAAGACTGTGGACATACATACTCATGTGGATATATGTATTCTTTAGTAGCAGTAAGCATTGACAAAACAGTAATAAAGTAGCAAGACAAACTGCACAGTGGTACTTTACCCCTTTTTTTATTGTTTCACTTCTTGGTTTCACCAAACCCATTACTCCCACCCAATAATCAAGGGTAAACTCTTAGTTATCACAGAAATACTCCCTGAAAATGGGACAAAAGCAATTTCTGATTTATGATAACATTAGGTTAATAGGGGAAGAATAGAAGCCCATAGCATCAGTTTTTACCTATTCTTTCAGTATTTTGGCACTTGGTGTTTATGAGAAAGTCTGTGACACTGTGGTGAAACACACTTTGTGTTATAGAATGTATGGGACAGGATAGTATTTCAAGACAACAGGTTCTTCAGGAGACGTGTATGCTTGTGCGGGTGTGTATGTTAGATGCAGCCTCAGGCCTTGACAAGCAGTGCTGGTTAACAGAGGACGCTACTCTCCAGATTTTCTCTGAACCTACAGTCTGTCTGCATAGCCAGAGGGCTGAGCGGAAGAGAAGGGGGTGGCGCCAATCAACACAGCACCTTGTCCACCAGGTGCACACAAAGGAAGGCTCAAGTCAAACTAAACTGAAAACATACTCATATCAGAAGATGAGTTGTAGAGTCTACTAACACCAACAACTAGTTTACAATTTCTCAGTAACAACTACAATCCAAATGTTTTTAAAGGGCTAATATCATAAATTTTTCTTGTATTTAGTTCTTTCTTTAAAGTCTAAACTTCATTGACTGAGATCATTTAATTCATGAAATAGTTCCCATTATACAACATTTCGTTAGTCTTCAAAATTAAAGAGGAATTGTTCTTGTTATGTTTGAAATCTGCATTATATGTAAAAATTTCCAGACGCGTATTTGATGAGAAATTTTTTATTCAATTTGTATTGCTACTAGAATGGGAATCTTGTGCCTAAGGTGAGCATGCCCTATTTCACACAGTGGGTAGAGAGGTCTGTGACCTCCACCAGGTTGTAGAGCAGTGAAGCTGTGTTCTCTGGAGTGATGGAGCTCCATCAGATACTTTGTGAGGTGTGTTGGAGTGGTGTTTGTGATCAGTATCTGACCTCGCTAAGGCTCTTCTGAATGTAAGCAAATCCTCACACCAATGTTGTTACACCTAATGTTATGCCCTTTCAGAAGAGAAGAACCTCTTAAGTTCATAAGTACTGTACATCATGTAAGATCTGCAATTATATTTTGCACATACTGTCATTCATATGTTGCATGAACAAAAGACCCCACTGACAAGGGGAAATGTGCCTTTCAAAAAGGTGTGAAACCATTAAATGTGAACACAAATAACTCAATCCTGCTTTATCTATCTGCCTATATTCAGAAAGAGAGTGTACTGTGGGCCTGTAGTAAATTCATGGCTAACAAAGCTGTTGTATATAAATAGCACATGTATTTATTTAAATAACACATGAATGGATGAATTGTTTTAAAAACATTTGTAGCGAAAAAGTTTTTTTTTACATCGCAAAATAATCTCTAAGCAGATTCATCTAGAACATATATTGTAATCACATATATTGGAGCAGCTGGTAGCCTAGTGGGGGTGATGGTGGCGCAGTGGGTCCTCTAGACCAAGAGGACGTGGGTTCGAATCCTACCCCAAGCACACCACCAATGGGTTCCTGAGCAAGACCCTTAACCCCAAGTTGCTCCAGGGAGACTGTTCCCTGTAATTAGGAATTGGAAGTTGCTTTGGATAAAAGCATCTGATAAATGCCGTAAATGTAAATGTAGTGGTTAGGGCATTCGCCCTGCGACCAGAAAGGGATCGATTCCCAAGACCGCTAGGCACCGCTGAGGTACCCTGAGCAAGTTACCGTCCCTACACACTGCTCCCCGGGCGCTGTGTTCCTGGATGTCCCCTGCTTCACTTGGTGAATGGGTTAAATGCAGAGATTGAACTTCATGCTGTTCACATATGACAAATTTTCACTCATCAAATTATTTTTTAAAAACATCTTTTTAAATGTACAGTTCTAGCACCAAAAATGTTATTTAACTTGTAACAAATTAATTCTTTGAGGAACAAAACATTTTCCATCATATAAATGAACCTTTTATACAGAAGATTCTTCATGATTCAATTCATGATTCCATATAGAACTGGTCCCTTGAAGAACCATTTTAAGGGTTTTCTTATATCAGCATAAAAGCAGCATTAAAAATGTGTGCATACTGATGTACTGTACAAAGTACACACCATCATGTCCTAGAATGTACCATCCTAAGGCTTGACAAAACTCTAGGAATCAGATCTAATTTTTCCAAATGGATGAAGTGTAGGACAAGTTGACTCTTATCAGTAGTCACTGTCCTGCAAAACCTGACCAACATCGATTTATCCACAATAAGCCTTATTTTTCAACAAGGTTGGAGTTCATTGGAAAGATCATGGACAAAAGTCGAATTTGTAGCAAAAACACAAAAGCAGAAATTACTTCTCACTAAAAAGAGCATGAATGGCTGCATCATATAGTACTGGATCATCTGTAAGTGTTTTGAAGCAATGTAAGGTGGACAGATGAATATGTTTAGGGCTTTTTGTGCAAAACTTTCAGAAAGGCATAGGCTGGCAATCAGTTGTTACAGGAAGCATGTGCTGATAAGTGGGGCAATTACTTTGTCACCCTGGAAGACTGAACCTTGCGTAACTCATAAGTATGAGTATGGTTATTTCTGGAATCTGTACGTAGGGCTGTGTAATGCACAAATATTTTCAGATTTTCATACACATACCAAGTAGCCTGAATTAGATACCAATTCTTGAACAGTATTTGGTGGAAATGGATATTATGGCACCACACATGACTTGGAACTCCCAAGTGATTTTAGGGGCACTGCAATCTCCCATTATTGTTATATTAATGCTGATCACTGAGTCACTTTGAGAGAATTTCCTACTGAACAAATAAGTCAAATATTGTACTACAATGCAGGATGTATCTTATTATCCCACTATTTTCCTATTATCCTAGCAACGGTCTTCATAAGAATGTTGTATCGCAAATGGAGTTGCTTATTTTCCTTGTTTTATACTGGGGATGCAAGACTCCAGTGTAATTAGAGGCTACCAGATAGGATACTGTATCAACAGGAAAGACCAGATTGGATATTAGAGGCGAAAAAAGAATGGATTCAATCCAATCAAATAATGTATAATGAAATAGCCCACACTCACACTGTGTTTTTAGTTGTTAGTTTCTCTTGTGAGGTAGTGGACTGTGTGAGTTGGATTACTTTTAAATAGCCATCTTTAATAAAGCGCTTTTGTATATAGGTCATTTTAAAGCTTAGTAACTTTCAAAAATATTTTACCTATTAAGCATTTTTAACCAAACTTTAGCCAAAGCAAAATATAATATCACAAAATAGAGTATCACAGCTGTGTATGGTTCATAGCTGTGTTTTGTGATTGCCAGGTACACTTGCATATATAACTGATATATGACTCCAGTTTCGGGATTTTGTCAATGAGAAGATGAACATGAAAAGCCCGTCATGATTTGTTACTTTACTTGAACTCTAACTGACATCAACTTCAGCTGCTCTGTATTATTCCGCAATAAGCTGATTTAGGAACTATATAGGATTTTCTGTTGGGATGCCTATAAATGTGTGATTAGGTCATATATAGTGAGGATTTCTCATTAGGTAATGTGCAATAACATGGATTGGTGCAGTCCCTATTTCAATTTGCCCGTCCTCACTGGTCCAACCATGAATCTACATCCTGAATTCAACAAAAACAATGTTTAGGAAAAACCTAAAATCCTGGTGAAACAAGGTTATGTTTTGTACAATTAAAATTACAGTCTTGCTCACCAGGACTCTAGATTCCTCTGTGTACCTCATGACAACACATACACAGAGAGGAGGGCCAGTGACCTCACAAGCACAGAGATAAAGGCTGTGCACAAAGGACACACACACATCTTATTATCTGCAAAAATGCTGTGCCACTAATAATGGTTGATTTGTCAAGAAATTTGTGTAAAGATTACTTGTTTACTGTGGGGTAGTGAATTGGGTATGTTGGGCCTACTTTTAGATGCACATCTTAAACAAAGTGCCTGTGTTAAAAATATCTCTTAAAACTTATCGCCTCCTAAAATAAAAATAGTGCATATATGTCAGACGGTATTCAATATTTGCATTGGAACCATCTGTAAATCTAGGTCACCCAAACAGGCTACTGTTAATAAACCACAACCCTGAATATCTGTCGATACTGATCCCAATCTAAAACGATCTTTTTAAGTTGTTAATAATACTTACAATAATGCATAACCTAACATTAATGACATAGTATAGGGAGTAAGAAGTTGAGCCTTGTTGCCTTCCCTGGGTCTTTACAGCATGTTGTTAAAATTTTGGTTAAACATTTATGTGGAAGTTCAGGCTACATTGTTCCTGTAATACTAGCTTGTATTAGATGCCAGTTCTAAGTATCACCTCTAGTTTAAACTTTTTTTGTTTAAGTTAATTTTCAACTGATCGAGGAAGTCACATTTCCTACAATGTGGGACATTTTCTGTAATCCCATTATGATAAGGAGAAACTTTTGTGCAGATAACAGTTCCTTAATAAATAGGTTGTTCCAAATATATTGAAAATAACACTGGTCAAAGCTGGAGGAAAATATTATCTTCAGTCTTATTTTGTAAAAGAAATAAAGCATGATAAAGAAAAGACACCACAGCTTTAGTTTTTTTTATATTTAACAATATATATTTTCCAATTTCAATGTACATTCCATTTTGACATATGCTTTTATTCACAAACAAAAGTAGGCATCTAAATAAATACTATATAAAATAGAACTTCAAAATAAATATATCTATAAAGGGACATTTTTGTATGTGTGAGTTATTTTTCCTTTTTGCTATATATATTTTTTTCAAAACAAAAGCATGTTGCTCTTTTATCGACCTTAAGAATGCCAAAGCAAAAGAAATGCAGAAAGTACAAGCCAGGTTTGGGAGGTTGCTAATTAGGTTAAAAGTCATTATTTGATAAACCACTAGTGGCCAACAAAATGTACCACAAAAAAAAGTCACAGCGTCCTGAACACTTCAGCATTGAGTCGTGAAAGGAAGGAAGATCGTTCATGTCTGCAATAGGTCAGCTTACACTGCAGCAATGCAAGCGCACACACATCATTTATTTAGAGCCACAGCTGGCTTTGCTGTGACTGAAAGGATAGATAGCAAACAACAACAACAACAAAAAATAAATAAATATCAGGGAAAGTGTGCATGTTGGGGGTAAAGGGGTGAGGGTGTATGAAGCTAAAATCTTGAATAAGATGGTAGGGAATGTTACTTGAAAGGGCTCCCTATTCCCCCAGTTAAGTTCATGCGCAGCAGCTGTATTTGTCAGTCAAGCACAAAAAGAAGATTCACCATTTTAGAAGGAAGGCAAAAAAGAGAGAACCATGGCCACAACTAACACACTGAAAAGGATATTGTGAGCAGATTGAAATTACGTTCTTTCAGTAGATTCAATTAAATCTACAGTTTTGGGGGGCACAGATGAACCAGGACTTAGTGTTACCTTTCATGCTAATGAGGCATGGCTAACATAAACAGAGGTATTTTTTTATTGCCTGGCACACTTTGCTTAAGTGCTTGTAATAGAAATGCCTAAATCCCCAGCCTTCTACTACACAACCACATTATTTTAGCCTTGGCCCACACCCAGCACTCCCAAAAACACAATATTTAGCTATATATTGACTTTTGCACTGAATCATAAAGAAACTGTACCATGCAATTCTTTAGGACATTTGAAATGCATGTTAAGAAGGCTAGTTTCTCGATATTATTTACAAAGCATGTAACCTGCATAGTTCTAGATCTAGGATATCCATGATACACTGGTCACTCTTTCCTACATGACTACGCAAGGCTACTCATTCCTCACTATTTTCGCACCTATCCAAGAGTTAGATTGCAAAGAACTTAAACCCTAGCCTCAGACGCTCAAGACTAAGAACAGTAGTGTTTTTTCCTGTATCTTTGTTTTTTTTACTTGTGCTACAAAGACAAGTTCAAACATCTGGATATGCAGCAGTACAACACTCAATATATGACATGATGGGGTTTGTCCCTTCGAAGCAGAGAATCGTACCTTTAATGTGAAGTTAGACTTGCCATTAAATCATGACTAAATATGGCCCCTTAAACAAAAACAGAGCTCACAAATTAGAACCATAGTGCAAGCCTTTGGCAAAATATCTGTAATTAAGACATACCACAAAAACATATATGGTAAAAGTGGATCAAACTGAAATCATCTAGATCACTATCATGCAAGTATTTAGGTATGGTGGGGAGACGGGGTCAAACAACAGAAATTGCACCACAAAACTGAACGTGCCATTTGTACATAATGCTGTGCTTTTGTCCTTCGTTTTGGGTGACCGCTGACATTGGTGGTACAAAGTCAAACGGTTCTGCTGCTGACCCTTTTTTCCTGTAGCTTATGGATGCTTTAGTGTCATTATGCAACATCTTCTTTAAATTGTCACCTTCGCCAGTTTAGCAAATTTCACGTTAAAATGGCTACCAAGTTGAAGTTACATGCTGTACATAAATTATGTGAAAATGATGCTCCCTGAGGTGAATTTTTTTCTACAATAAACCCAACTGCTTATATTTGGAAGAAATATAATTGAAGTTTGCTTACAGTGTGATATGCATTTAAATAGATTAGTGAAAGTGACTCAGTCATCATTAAAACCTCAAAGATTTGTCCCTAGGATTATAATGCTGTATGGTTGCCTCTTACTGTCCAACTCCTTTGACTGAACAACATTGTATCCTGTTCCTACCTCAGAAAAAGTACATGAGAAAGCTATATAACAAGCTTATAAGTGGACATGGAGGTAAAGTCTAGTTATTTTTTATTTTAACATGTTATCAGCCTGGAATGCACTGTAAACCTCTCATGGTTCCAGGTCTGGGCAGGAACAGCCAAAAGTATAGAATGCTCTTCTATTGGATGATTTTGACTTTCATTGTTCCAAGTCACCAAGGGGAAAATAAACAGAAATAATAGGGATTGGACTGTTTCAAACAGACATTTTGCTCTAATGCAGCATTCTGTGTTGGCGAGTATTTAACTAGAGGCTGAAATGGCAGAACACTTTGATCCCACGGTAACCAAGTGAAGCCCAAAAAGAAAACAATGAGCTTCTTCTCTACACAAAGTTTTGACTATGGACCAGGCATAGACTCGTGCTAGTTTTTCTAGGTAATGGCATGACTGAACCCTATAAGTACCATGGTTTTGGGGAAGTATGCAAGTTTTGGAGACGGCCCTGCCAGCTTCTGCGTGGAGTCCTCCTTTGTACACATCATGCTGGATATGGCATCATGGGACGTGCTTCTCCAGAGGAGCCTTGGACTCTGCCACTTTGCAGGCCTGGGCACTTTTGCAGCGACAGCCTGGACGCCTGAGGCTGTCATAGCACTTCTGTGAGAGCTTTGCACAACCCACGCCAGGCAAATAGCACACCAGACAGGGCAGTATCAGTGAAACGGCAACCATAAAAGACCACCGAGCACAGCAGTTTGAGTGTGTGCAGGAGCATGGCTTGTCAGCACAGGAACCCTCCTCATCCTCATCCTCAGTGCAGTGGTAGAAGATACCCTTGACAAGGCACATGCAGGTAGCTGAGTCTACCAGGTTCTGGGCTGAACACAAACACTCCTGTTTGCACACCCAGCACGAGGGCAGGGTCCGGGGCAGCGTACACTCTGTGCACCTACATTTTCCGCACTTTTCACACAGGGGCATGTGGTTTTTGTCTGTCTGCAAAGCCACCCCTGTCTTCGAGTCATGAGCCTTGAAGCCCAGCATCTTTGTTTGCTCTGTTCCCAGGATCCGGGCATGGCCTCCTCCACCAGAATATGGGTCCACCATGGGGGTGGGTGCTGCATGCTCAAGCAACCGCTGGTCTGAAGAGGTGCTGCTACTGCTGCTGATGGAGCTGGGTCGCCCACTAAAGGAGATCCAGGGGTGTGTGGTGGCATCTGGTGCCTCGCAGTGGGACAGTTGTGGGTGATGCTGGGTCCCCAGGAGGAATTCCTGCCCCCTTGTGACTACCTTGTGGCTTGGGGGCTGCTGTGAAACCACTGCAGGCCTGTCAATATAGTCGTTCTCCACATGTAAGGATTTCATCTGGTCAATGGGGTAGATGGTCAGCGGGTGCTGAAGTCGGCCATAAGGCACTCGACTGTCGAGCAATGGCTCCACCATGATGGAGGAGGAGACTCCAGGAATGTGGTGAGGAACCCTTGACTCCATATGTAGGCTGTGTCCCACATGCATCAAATAGAGATCAGGTCAGCATCTAGCAGTCCTGTAAAGACAAGAGCGCGACTTAGGAGCGGAAATCAGCTTATTTGGTTAGTAGTAGTCAAATACTTATTAAAACACATTCATGTCCATTCGTTGAGCTAATGAAATACACAAATCCTATAAAGGAGAGAGTTTATTATAAGAGAGAGAGTTTATTATAAACTTATTATTGAGCCAAGCAATAGCAGCCAAGCCGAGGCACACTGCTAAGAAAATCTTTAGTTATGCCGACTTGAAACTCAAGTCCTCCACATACAGATCCCACTTCATTCTGCCTTTAAGCAAGACGTAGAACCAATAAGGGAACCAATAAGGGTGAGGGAAGTGCACTGTATGTGTAAGGCACCAGCTCCCAGTAAGAGTGGAGGGACAGGTTTGTAATTTGGACTGTCCGCCCTCGTCGTCACTCTTCGTGTAGATGAAGGGCTGAAAACCATCAAAGTCCCATTTTACTGAATAGATCAGCCGCGAGTAAGAAATGAATACACAGCCAGCACTAAATACCATCATTAAACACATCGAACCTGTTGCAATGTTTTTGTAAAAAAGTAATGTTTTAAAAAAAATAAAAAAAAAAGGAGTCCTAAATGAGGGCTGCTGCTCCGTGTGGATCAGAAAGGCTGTCGTGTTGAAGTGGGTGGGTTTGTATTTTTGATCCTCGCCCTGAACTCTGTTCATAAAACACTGAGACTCAAGGCTCTCCCTGTGAGTAGTCGCGGAAAGACTTTGAAAAGCGCCCAGTCGAGGACTGTCAACCTCATACACCGCCATTCGAGCGATATCGTAGCCTACCGGCGGACTGAAAATCTGTTGATCTGGTGTGACGGCGGAGCGCGAGAGATGCGGGGTCCAGTTCCGACATACAGCCCGCATCAACACGAAGCTACTCTGAGGAGTCCGCAGCCAGAAAAGCTTATAAAAACAATCTACCGCGGACGCACTAGAGCGATCAGAAGTAAAGGGGGCTTCCCCTGGACTTACTCTGTTCTCCCAGCAGAGCATGGTCTCCTCTCAGTCGTCGTTATAATCCGGTTTTACTGGGATAGATCCGTGCGAGAACGGCGGACACCAGACTGGAGCAGCAGCGGCATCGAGCGCTGGTTACGTCTCTCTCTCTCTCTCTCTCTTTTGCTCCCTCTCTGTTTCTCTGAAACGGCGCTGCGACTACATAAGGGAAATGGCTTTTTATGAATGGGAGGGTTAAGAGACTTACTGCGCAGATGCTCTGGCCAGGGCGAGTTTTTTTGTGAATGGGAGGGCCTTACGACTCGGGACGCAAATGCAGGGGTTACACTTTTATGAATGGGAGCGCTCAGAACTCTATTGCGCATGCGCGATGCGCACATTTCATGAATGAGCGAAAGAAGAGGCAGGGTGGCTGTGGCGCGCAGGGGGTGCGTGAAGGGAAGGGTGAGTGAAGGAAAGGGTTGGGGGTTGCTTTCCGATACAAGGGCAATGTCAGAGAGGATTGCACGAATAAGGCGACTGTGCGCTTCATATATCTACTTACTTTAATGTATATCGCCTGTACGAGTATTGCGCGCTCGGTCCCAACAGAGTGGGGCACAAGGCACGGCGTCCTCTTAAATCGCGATTTCGTGAGTTTGGGGCGATTAGGAAACACACACACACACACACACACACACACACACACACACACACACACACACACACACACACACACACAAACACACACACACACACACAACGAAGTATGTGCTGTCGCGAATCGAGGCGCTGCGACGGCGGATATAAGCCGTCTGAACCGACTTAAAGTCGATCCTCGGTGCATTTCATCATCTCCACATTAGCCGGGGAGAGATTACATTTTCCCTCGAGTAGCACAGCGTACAATTTTCCCCAGGGTTCGAGAACAAAGGCGAACAAAAAGAAAAGCAAAAAGCAAAAAAAAAAATCCAGAATCGAACCAGTAACAGCCTTTATTAGGAAATCGAAGTTGTTGTTGGAGTTTCCCCCGTTTCACTTTAAAACAGCGCGGCGCTTACACGGAATTCAGGAAGTTTCGTTTCCCTCTTTACTGTCTTTCTCTACACTGGCCCTGTGTAAACGTGCGTGTTTCGGAGAGGTGACCTGTTAATGAAGAAGTGGTTTTACGGTTCTCGTCAGGAGCGTAAGGGTCCAACAAAACAAAGAACAGGATGTCGTTGACTTGTTACGAAATCACGAGAGGGAAACGAGCCCCCCTCCTTTGAACGTCATTGTGTCTCGTGCCCTGTCCCCCAGGGATCAGTCCCGACTTGACTAATGCTGTCAGATGTTAATTGACGGTCTCTGCAATAGCAGACATTTCCATGAAAACCGAGAACGGACCTGAACGACATGTGGGCTAAATTTAGACATAGTTTCTCGTTTTGATACGCGGCCTGTGCGAATGTAGCTTCAGGATCAGTTTTGTTCAGTAAAGTTGGAAAGACATTGACAGATTCGAAATTCGCGGCTCAATAAATCTTAAACACGACGTTCTTACAACCCAGTATACGGGTCTATTCAACATTGGTAAGGTAGACAATGAGCTACAACCGGATTTTTGTCCAAACAAGAGGTATTTAAAGAAATACGGATAACATTGCTCCCTATGAGCGGTCCGCTGTCGTCGGAGAGCTTAGGGACCGTCAGCAAAGTGCAAACCGAAAACGGATAATGTCAATAATTTCACTTCCAGAGTGAACAGCCACCAAAATCACCAAAGGCTTTTGGAATGTTATCAAGGTCATATTACACCCCTTAGTTTGGTGAAATGTACCTTAGTGTC
>JBBPDH010003824.1:0-11564 GCA_037974565.1 Clupeocharax schoutedeni
GCTAGAACAGAGCTAGTCAAACCATGTAGCGCAACATCACCAAAACAGCAGGCTAAGTAGGAAACAGTACCCAGATACCAAGCAGTAAACAAACAACTCGGCGCCACCAGGGTAGAGGGCTCACAGCGACCCGGTGGAAAACTCACAGACAGCAGAGGACCAGTTTTGTTCAATCCAGTTTTACTCAGTTTAATCCAATTTTACTCAGGCATCAGCAATGTAGAAAAATAGAAAATCCAAGAATCCCAAAAAAAGGACAGACAGACAATCCGGGTACGAAGCGGCAGCACAGACGGGCACAGCGTTCTCGTCCCAGAAACAGACGCCCCCTGCTGGAGGGAGCATTGTGACTCAACTCAATAACCATTGGGAAAGAAACCTAACACTACAGTGGCCTGTATCTACAAGAGTCTCCAACAAACCTAAATGGCAACATGTATCCAATAAATAAGAATCAAAATACATTGTTGATCGTGGAGGAAACCGCTTATGTTATAACTGCACAGAGACAAGAACAATAAAATATACAGTATAAATATAAAACACTCCACAGAAACAATATGAAATGTATCATGCCATATAAATACATATACATATGCATATGCATTATATATGCTAGAGTAGACATACTATAGATAAGTAATTTACTACAGCATGTATAGCATGTTTAACACAGTAATTTGCAGAGCATGCAGTGGTTAAAATACGGATCAATGTAAGATTGATACCATCACTCTACAATACAAATAATATGAACTAGTGCTGGGCGATGTGGCCTAAAATCAAAATCTCAAATCTTGATTACGATTAATGAACGATTATTTAAATTTTTTTTTTTGCCCTCATAGTTCACTGACAAGTTACTCAGTTGTCTCAGTGTTTAAGCTATCCATGCTCGACGGAATAACGTAACATAACGGAGCGGGGTCACGTGACTCCACACGCGGTAGTGTTTTTAAAGGGAAAGTAATCGAAATAATCGACCTGGAAGAATTTGATCGATTATAGGTTCTGAATGTCGATTTCGATGACTTTTCGATTAATCGGCCAGCCCTAATATAAACGTATCTTCAAAGGTATTGCATGGTTCTTAAAGTCAAAATTCATTTTTAAGTCACATATTTGTGCCGTGTTGTATCTCAAGCAAAAAATTAAATAAAGACCCTAAATGACAACAACAGAATACAGTACAACGGTGCTTCCTAACTAAAGGTACTGAAGTGGTAGCGCTGAGGGTATCACCCCATTTACAGATGCTGGACTCTCAAAATGTTTGATTTAAAATGCATAAATATATGGGTTTTTCTTTCATGGCCATATCGTCTAATTACTGCTGATTCTTTAAGAAAGAACGCTCTACTGAACTGAGCTTGAGTAATTGTGATAGTCCCTCTCTGAGGAACAACACAGATACAGCCCTACAGTTGTGCTGCAATCCTACAAATATATGTGACAGCATCAGCAACAGAGAAAACAGAGAAATCTCCAGCAGCACAATCTCACACCTTACAATGCCCTTCACCAGAGCCCCGCTGAGGCACTCGCCTTCAGCTCAATCACACACAGGCTGTGGTCTGATAACGGCAGGCCTGGCGTGTGGGCTATTTACGGACCATCTATTGTGTTCTCACCATGTCCCCGAATGTAGCCAACCACAGGCTATTTATACTTCTCCTAGACTGGCACACAATGGCAAGCCAACAATAACATGAATGCTGGCTGAGGCAATAGACAAGGCTGGCCTGGTAAGGTAGAAATAATCAAACTGTAATAAGAAAAGCTAACAGGCCATTAAAGGTCCCACAGCATAAAAACTATTCCCCCTGTCTTTGTCTTCTCAAAAAAGGGCTGATTTAGTACATAAACCCTGTTAGTTTCGAAACACGCCCTTTTTCTCAGCATTTACGTTCTGCTTTCATTACAAAAACAATGCAATCACCTACATCCACCTCCGGCTCTGGAACTCACTACCACCTGACCTCAGAAACATCAATTCACTATTGGACTTAAAATCAACACTCAAAACCTATCTGTTCAAGCGTGCTTTCTCACTCTGATTCTTATTTATTTATTTTTCTTGTCTGTAATTATTATTATTATTATTCCTGTTTTATTTGAATTTTCTTTACTGATTGTAGCACTTGTTTTATTGTACGGTGTCCTTGTGTGCCAGAAAGGCGCCTTTAAATAAATAAAATGTATTATTATTTTTATACTAGATGAGATTGCAAAACAAAGGAGTGTAGAATGACTGCAATTCAAGGCAATTCAAAGCAATAGAGGCCACTTTTTGCATATCTCTGTGGATCTTCAGGAGACCTTTCTAACGAGCCCTCGTTTGTATTTTTAGCCAGAGTAGATCAGGTTTTATTCTCCGAAAACCGTTCACCTTGCCTCAGTGTCTTAATACTTCGGTCCTGCAACCTTCAGAGTTGCATATCCTAGGCGGGGAATTTAAATTTGAATATGGGTTACTTTAAAAAAAAATTAAGGGTAATGCATTAAACTGAGTTTATTTGGGAGCATATTTAGGGTTTACACTATAAAAATAGGCATTTTTAGGCAATAAAACACAACATTCGGTAATAAAAGTTTGAATAGCTTATGGAAGTCTGTGTCTGCACCTCCCATCACTTCCTGGAGACAGGCCCAAACCTGACATTAGGCTAAAATCCTAGTGAATGTATGCACCTATTTTTCATTTCCATTTCCAGCAAAAACAGCAATACATGTGTTAGCCCTAATCATGACACACTATTTTGGCTGTTTGGTAGCCAAATGACAATTCTGAAAATAGCTCTTGCCTGAAAATAGTCAGAACACTACACAGAACAGAATGCATAATGTAACAAATTTTAACTAGGACTGTAAAACATCATACACTACTATGGTTAAAAATCTCTTTTGATATAAAATGTAATGTTCCAATAACTTATTTATTTATATCCTTTTCAGGTTTAGCCTCTAGTGGCACTGCCATCATGACAATACTTCATTTAAAGTATGCTTCTTCCATAAAATGAAGTGTGAATGGTAAGTAAATACAGATTAAATACACGTTAAATCGGTGTGATGTTCATAATTTTGGCGCATTTACATTAATTAGCAAGTAAGAAATGCCAGGTGTGTTAAAAAATGTGTCTGAAGATTAATCCAATTGTATATCAGTGAGAGAAAGCTGGTGTTTATGTCTGGCTTACCTTAACTGCCTTCATTCACATTGTATATTGTACTGATAACTGTCTGCTGCGTTAACCTTTTGGAAGCGAGAGACAGGCCCCACAGAATAGGGATTTGTGTTTTTACTCTTCACACCCGGATGTCCTGGTTCACCTTCTCACAGCATTAAAAATGAATTAATTAGCATCATAGAAAACTGCCGCTGAAATTTATCTTCAGCCAGAACAGACAGTAGTGCTTGTACTTCATTGACTTCCTAGTTGTTAGTTTGTATCTTCACTGATACTGAGTTGCGCAGACAGAAAATAAACAGTGGTCTCTTTCCATCAGAAAGCAGTGATGCGGTCAGCTCAGCTGTGGCCCACGTTTGCCTATGCTTTCAAGCAGCTTGTGGTTCGGGTTGTTTTATTTGTAATGAACATTTGTTCGCAGTACCAGCCATAAATTCATTGTGGTAAAGTGCTGGAGTTTAATCTAGACTAGGGCTGGGCAATTCATCGAAAAATAATCGAAATCAACATTCAGAACCTCTAATCGATCAAATTTCCCCAGGTCGATTACTTTCCCTTTAAAAACACTACCGCATATGGAGTCACGTGACCCACACACGGTACGTTTAGTGGTGGCCCGTTATCGCCGTTAATGTGAGACTCTTAAAAATATCCTCCTTAATCTATTCACAAAGTTGAGTTGGGTGCTGGGTCTGTACTACGCAAGCTATGATGACTTTCACCTCAATATTTTAGCGCGGATTTACTCTCTGTCTGTCTCTCTCTCTCTCGTTTGAGACTTTTCCGGATCGCGCCCGTTTTAAACCTGTCTCGCTCTCTCTGTCTTGCGCGCTCTCTCTGTGCCTCTCTCTCTCTCTTGTTCGTGATTTTTCCGAAGCGTGCGGATCATCTCTCTCTCGCTCGCTCTCCCTGTTTCTCTCTCGTCCCTGACTTTTCCGTACTTAAACGTCATGTTTATATTTACATTTTCTTTAAGGGTAATGTATTTAACTGAGTTCAAAATGACATTAAACTGATTTGGGAGAACATTTGGACGCATATTTATGGTTTACACAATAAAAATAGGCATTGGGATCATTTTTTTTTTGGGGGGGGCTTCAGACCTTCGGCAGAATTCAAATGATTCAAATTTTTATCTAGATTAATTCCAAGATTAAAATGAGATAAATAAAAATAATATAATATAATAAAAATAATATATGCCCACCCCTAGTTACATTACTCTTCATGCCGTCTTGTCGAGCATGGAGAGCTTAAACACTGAGACAACTGAGCAACCTGTCAGTGAACTATGAGGGCAAAATAAATAAATAAATAAATAAACACATAAAATAATCGTCCATTAATTGTAATCGAGGTAAAATGTTCAATTAATTGAGATTTTGATTTTAGGCCAAATCACCCAGCCCTAATCTAAACTGCTATTGCACTGGCTGGTTTAAATCCAAAACTGAAAATCGCATCCAAAGCATAATAGAGAAATCAGGTTCACTGATCCAGATCAAGTTCATTAATGGCAGCCGAATCAAATGAACACAATGCACGGCAGGCACTTTTTTTTGTAATGTAATGAAAATAAACCAAAAACAAAAAGACGCATTTGGACCAATAGCACGAAGAATCAGAAATGGACCGTCTGCACCTCTCTAGGAACTCAAACAGAGCAGAGTGAGAGGAGATTCCTCCTAAGTCTGGATCAATATTTTCCTGCTGGGTTTAAACACTGTCAACTTGTCATGTTTCTCCATCAGGCTGTGTTTACTCTCTCACCCAACCACCTGTGGACAGACACAGCTCCTCCACTGCAATACATGGTTACACACCACTTCACAGAGAAGTGCTAAATAATTAAAAGTAGGAGATATTAAGAGACATTCCACCCTAACACTGGAGTTTAATGTGTTATTTGATACGTTATTGCAGTATTCTGTAGCGCAGCACGAAATCCCACAGCCTCACCGACTCAACTGAATTCACAAAGTTCTTTCACTCTCTCACTACCCAGTTTACATTACACAAATGCATTCTAAAAGCACTGGGAATGCATTCGGCACTCAAGCAATCCTGACTGCTATCCTAGCCCCATAGCTTTTGGCTTATAAATACAATCAAGTCTGCATCAGTTTCATACCTGAACCATGAAATAAAATTGCCAAGAAAATCTAAACAAAACAGCAATTCTATCTTATTCAGCACAAAGCGTCATCAGAGGAGTTCGTTATCTTTCACGCAGACATCTATATGCACACACATTGCTGAATAAGGCTTTTAGCTGGTGCTCCTCACCTTATGTGTCATTTCCACCATTTGAGTAAACCTCTGTTTATTGTAGTGGAGACCTGAAGAATGCTATGACTAATTCTGGATCACAAATATCACTCCAACTCATTCTGCTGGTATTAGATGGAGTTCAATCATTCCAGAAAAGCTCCATAGCCCATCTGAGGGGGCTTCATACACCACTAGCCAAAACCTGGGCTCATGTGTGGCTGCTTCAGAGCTTCCCATTTCACCCAACTCAACTATATATGCAATGGGAGCACTCTGATGTGTCTGAATTCACTAACCAGAAGGGAAGGTTTACTAATACAACTGGGTGTATCACTAATCAAAACAGGAGGACCGTCTTTTATATTTCAAAAGTTAAGATCCAAGATCCTTTAATTGTCAAATATGTAGTTATATAAATACAACATGTAGTGAATGGATCCTCTGATGTACTAAGGTAATACAAATATGAAGAAAAAAGTATATTATGACCAAACAAATACTATAAGCATTAGAAACAGAAGCAGATAGTGTGCAAATGTTAAGTAAAGTGGCCCTTATAGTCATAAACCACAGCACACAGTGAGAAAATATTTCTCTTCATTAGATGCACAAAGTGAAACAGTGGGAATGGAGCCTTGTCCAAGGGTGCCTCAGTGGTGCCAATGGCAGTCCTGAGATTCGAACCCATGTCCTTTCTATCATTGGGGCAATGCCATAACCACCGGACCACCAGCTGCCTCAAAGAGTTACAGAACAGAATATCTTGGAAGTTCGATTCAAACTGATGCAATAGCAACAATAGCAATGCGAACAGAATAAGAACTCTCTGATCATTTTATTCAGTTTAGGTTAGCTCTGATGCAATAAGCATTTGTGTGGTCTGGCCCAAGAGACTGTAAGGGAGTTTAATTGTTGACAAAAATGTGCTACAGAGAAGCAGCAGTTAGACCCCAAGTATCTCTCATATCTCTCTTTCAACTGAGTCTTGAAATTGGCCAGGAAACATTTTATTAATTCTGTCCTTTGTAGTGAAGATCTGGAGAATGTTACAACGTTCTAACTCCAACTCATTCCACAGATAATGGATGGACCCATCTGCAGGAGCTTGAGCTCATGTGTGGCTGCTGCACAACTGAACTCTATAAGCACTGAGAGATCTGTATTCAGTAATTAGAAGGGCAGGTCTACTATCATTCTGTGTTTTTTTTGATTGAGAATCATTGAGACAGGCCTAGATAAAGATTTTGTGTCCCTTGCGAAAATTCACTATGGTTTCCTATGGTTTTAATGCAGTTTTTTGGTGTACCATGGTACTTGGGTACTACCCATAGTTGTACTACGGTTTATGCATAGCACTTCATGGTAGCTGTGGTTCTACCATAGTTTTCATATACATATACCACTTCATAGTTACCCAAAAAACCATGAAAACCATGGTTATTTATTCATAGTAAACCATGGTTAATTTTCGTAAGGGGTGCTTGTGTGTGAGATAGACTCTTACCTGAAATGCGGACATGCAGGTTGCGTTTTGGTCTCAGATCTCTGTAAAGCGACTCTGACTGAGGGATGGACGTGGCGGCTGCGTGAAGGGCACTGTTGAAAATGGGCAGCACCTCACTGGGGAACGCGTTGAAATATTCGCCCACTTCCATGTTGGCCTCAAACAGGGACATGGCGTTTATTACCAGCGGATAATGAGCATCTTCATCAGGCTCCTGGAGGATCTGCAGGATGTCATTCTTATGATGCTCGGTCACATAGGTCTCAAACACAAGGCTTATGAGGGTCACCTGGTCTGGACTTAGTGACATCTTCTACTTGCAAGATATCTGTGGTAACGAATAAAGATCCTCAAATATATTCAGACACCGTGCTGTCATTTCCATCAGTCAGTGTGAGTTATGGGTTGATGTTACTATTCAGTCATAATCAAGATTCAAAAATATTAACGTATGTAAAATCTTTTATTCCACAATGTCTCCATACAAAAGCCCCCAGCTTCTTCTCCTAAAAGAGAAGCTTGCCATCTTTTTCTGAAGAGCTTTGCTTTGATTCCCATGTTCCTCAGTCTTTTACGCCTCTAAGTATACGGTGATGCCGATGGATAACGTCATTCTTCACACAAAAGTATGACTTGAATAGTAATAATAATGTTACCTGTACATGTTTTAGATCTTGTCTGCGTTTGTCTCTATGAGCTTAATTTTTTAAATGTAAATGTTGTCATGCTAGTCTATTGCTGGCTGCAGTGTACTTTATCGCAAGAAAAAAAATCTTGCTTAATATTTGATGTCATTTTTAAATGGATAAGCACATAAAAAGTGCAGACTGTTATTATTATTATTACTGTTTGTCTTTACAGTTTTACTGTTTATTTTCTTGTGCTATATTATGATTTTATATTATTAAATCATAATATTATGATTTTAAAAAAAGATACCTTAAAGTACTAGAGTCATGAGATCCAATTCCATATTATAGTCTATGTATTTAAATGCAATGTTCCTGGTTTTTTTTCTCTTCTTTTAGTGTATGTGTACAATTTCTTTATTCTATTTTGTTGTTTGACCCAAGACTTAATTGTATGTATGTTTAAGCAGAGCTTTGTACATACACAGTTCAACATCAGGTTTCATAATTCTGCTGTAATTGTGAAATTGTGTTTTTCTTTGAAGGAGGGCAGGGGTTGTGGGAGATGGAGTTGAATGGAGTTGCACATGTTAAAATTAATAAAACTATTTAAAAAAATAATAAAAACTTTTAAAAAATAGAGCGTATACCATTCTAAATTTAAAATAGCTTTAGTAAAGTAAAAAACCTAAGATCTGTGAAAAGGATAATTAAAATCCACCAGCAGCAATGTTCGTGTAATTGTCAGGCGTCCCAATACTTTTGTCCACCTACTGTATATTAGGGGTTGACTGGAGAAAACCACAGTACATTCTATAGTATTATTACTATTACTGGAACTGCAACGTTTCTACAGTTTTGGACACGTTTCTAAAAACAGTGAAATATGAATATTTAGCGTTACCACATAATGACATACAAAAAAAATAAACTAAATTAGAGGCACGGATATCCCAAACCTGTTAAAAACAAGAGACAGGGCATGTTGCTAACACAGCTTCTACAGCGCTTAAGACGCCACTTAAAACAGCACTTAAGACGAATAACTTTCAGATAGATATCCTACAAACAACAAAATAGTGAATATGAAAAAAGAGTCTGTTGGTGTACACTGACCTTTTATGGAGAGAACATGTTCGAAACAAGTCTATTCGGAAGGACATGCTTTGGATTTGGCGCTAGATCACTGGATTCTACTCTTAAAAGAGGGGATCGTTAAAATAAGGATTATAGCAATCAAACTGTTATATATTACAACAATCTCGCAAAACAGTACTAAATAATAATTTCGTTTAATATGTATTTCTGTATTTCATATAATATGTATTTCATATGTAACGTCGTTGTGGATGTTTAAGGGATACCGCATATTACTGCTGCTCCCCCGTTCTCATGGTACGTTCCGAAGAAACAGCTGGACCGTAGAGCAGGGTGGGGAGGGTGTACGCATGCGCAGCAGGTGTGTGCTACACAGAACGGACCAAAATATGGGGACACACGTTTTTCAGGTCTTGGGCCCCTTCCTTCCAAAGAAGGTCAATGTTAATTCTTCAGCACAACAAGAATGTTTGGCCGCCGTGCTTTAACGTTGTAGACCCAGTTTGGGGAAGAACTTTCCAGAATGACTGTCCTGATCTCAACCACATCTATCACCTTTGGGATGAACTGCAACAGAGATTGTCCAACATCAGTGTCTGACCTCATAAATGCTCTACAGAATGGAAGGGCACAAATTCCCACATACACTTCTCGTGGAAACCCTTACAAGGATTGGAAGATGTAATGTAATCAAAATGTCGAATAAAATCTGTTATTTCTGTACATGTAGTGTAAGTGCACACATAAAGCTCACTAATAATTTCAGTGGGCTATACGAATCTCAGGACACACTGAGATTTTCTACATTCTTTCTCAGTATTGACTAAAATACACCAAATGTTCTTTGCTAATAAGCAAACAGTATGTTGACCACTTGCCTGTTCACTCATTACAATAAGTTCATATATTCTTCCAACGATGCTTTTGCTCATCCTCTTTTATTATTGTATGTGTGTTTACAACCATTTTTGTTGTACCACCCAACACTAAATTTTAATTCTGTATATATGCTCAAGCTGAGCTTTAACATCATGTACAGTTGGACATGAAGGTTCACAATCCTGCTGAAAAAGATGTAATTTTGAGATTAAAGGGGAATTTTTGGGGCGGATCGAGTTGAATTCTGTTATTTCAGTTTATTATATGATGTAATCGCATGCACTACGGCTGTTCAATTAATTGAAAAGTAATCGAAATCGACATTCAGAACCTATAATCGATCAAATTTTTCCAGGTCGATTATTTTGATTGCTTTCCCTTTAAAAACACTACCACGTGTGGAGTCACATTATTCCGCCGACATGTCGAGCATGGAGAGCTTAAACACTGAGACAACTGAGCGACTTGTCAGTGAACTATGAGGGCAAAAAAAAAAACCAAAAAAAAAAATCATTCATTAATCGTAATCGAGTTAAAATGTTCAATAAATCGAGATTTTGATTTTAGGCCAAATCGCCCATCCCTAACATGCACATGTTAAAATTAGAAAATATAGTTTTAAAAAATGAAAGGGCAGATCATCAAGATGCACCACATTTTCTGTCCCTCTCCCTCCCTCCAGGACATCTACAGCACCCGTCTCACCAAAAAAGCCCTCTGCGTAGCAGCTGATCCCTGGCAACCTGTGCAAAGCTTCTTCAGCCTTGATTCCAAATTTAAAATAAATCTAAGGCCTGTGAAGAGAATAACACAGGTCAACAAGTCAAACCATCAGAGATATGTGGGGTTTGTAGTGTTTTTCATGCTGATTTCAAATCTGTGTTTAGTGTTTTCCCCACACATACAGTTTTTGTGATGAAGCTAGTTCTATGCTGCATGACAGTTGGTATAATGATCATATAATAATCATATTCTGAGCGTTTATGAAGAAACGGTGGTAGCTGACTGACACTGATCATTATATCTATGCTTCACACTAAAAATATTCAAACGGTTACGTGATTGCTTCCTGCAGTTTAAAATCACATGCAAGACTATTGCAAATCCAATATTACTCATAATTCAAAAAACATTAGAAAAGTGTGTTGTGGTTTCTGATATTGTTTTTGTTGACTTGTGCAATTTATAGAAATCAACCAGCAGTTTCATTATCCCTCAGTGTTGTGTTGCTACTGCAACCAGTTCTTCACCATGGTTACGTCCAAGTGTTGGTCATTATAGCAAACTCTGCGGCATTCAGCATCCATCCAAGTACTGAGGAACAATATTTACAGTATACTCCATATTGCACTCTTTGCCAGAATTCTACAGGTGCGTTTCTTCACATGTTCTGGGATTGTCCCACCATAACTGTATTTTGGAAATATGTTATTGACATGTTATCCAAGTTTCTTGATGTTAATCTTGTGTTATACCGCTGCTTCTGTTTATTTAATGAGGATTCCTCACTCTCGTGAAAAATGTCTGGTAATTGCAGGCTTTACTGCTGCCAAAAAGAAAATCCTCCAACTGTGGTTTAAACCTGGTATTAGTTTAAAAGGTTACTGGATTAGATCGTTAACATTGCAACTTTAGAGGAGACAACAGCTCGACTGAATAATGCTAGTTTGTCCATAGTAAATGCATGGATGAGACTTTGCTCATCAATTAATAACACTCTATGCAATACAATTCCTGTCATTAGTATGATGTCCTTGCTATGTCCTTTTTTCTGCCCCCACAACTTTATTTTTAATTTGTAGTTTCCTTTTACAAAAACAGTCATTAGAGCCGCTCCAGGCTTACCCATCACCCAACAGGTGGGGTAAGCTGGTAGCCTAGTGGTTAGGGCATTCGTCTTGTGATCAGAAAGTCTGGGTTCGATCCCCAAGGCCGCTAGGCACCACTGAGGTACCCTGAGCAAGGTACCGTCCCCACACACTACTCCCCGGG
>JBBPDH010003833.1:0-11562 GCA_037974565.1 Clupeocharax schoutedeni
CCAAGCCTCATTCTTTAGAACTTTTTGTTGCTTAACTTTGCTGTATCGTGAACCGTACCAAACCGTGACCCCAAAACTGAGGTACGTACCAAACCGTGACATCTGTGTACTGTTACACCACTATTTTCCAGTGATTATGGTTAAGATATAGGCTGCCAGTCTTTGTTTTAATACACTAAAGGACTCCAGAGAATGTTGTTGAATCTTTCATGAGTTTTAAAGCACTTGTACTGAATGCACTATGTTCAGAATATTAAAATGCACTTGAACACTTGTTTTATGAGAAGATATTTAATTTTATAATATTTCAGCTCTTACTTTTAGGCGATTAATGAGTGGGGCCAAGTAAAATATTTTATTTAAAATTATATTATACTGTGCATTGTTTGAATGCTAAATAAATCTGTTCATAGTTTTGTAACAGATTCTTTGAATAATTTAATTATTTCTTTAGGTGTTTCAGTTTCAGTCCAAAAAAATCATTTTAGTGCATCACTATTATTAATGTTCATATTTGTGTTTAGTCAGTGTTAAATACATGTTAAGGTGAAAATGTTCATGTACACAAAGAGGGGAAATGTGTAAATATTAGCCCAAAAAAAATCGGCCATCGGCTGACCCTGACATATCTGCATCGGCTTTAGACAAACCCATACCTGCCAACCTCTACTACAAATATTAATTCTCAACAATCTGGAAATAAATTATGTTCTGAACAGTAAAACACAAGATATGATCTACTGCACAATTTTATAAGACTAGCATGCTAACCACATATCGTGGCATTTGCTAAAAGCCTATAAAACTCTCTTTTGAAATAACTAACTGTCTAGTTCTAACTTGTGCTAGGTGGTTAGAAACATGAATCTCTAAATGTGTTTAAAACTAGAAATACCTACCCAAGATAAAGGATTAAGTATATAAAAATGCGATTTTCTGTTGGGTCTCTTCTGGGCAAGATTTTTCTGCAGCTTTCAAAATGGTTGCCAGGATGAGTGAACATTGGCAGGAAGTTGTCAGAATATGCAGCAGCAAGATTAGCTTTAAATTACAGTGAATATTTAATCATAACTACATTAATTCATTTATATATCAAGCAGGAACATTTTTACACAATTTGTGATCAAAGTTACCAGTGTGCTTTTTGGGTACTTGAGCTTAGGAGTGTTTACCCTAATTTAATTCCACTTCTTTTAAAATTCCGGCCTATTCAATACTTTTCCAGGATCCGCGGTGACCCTGCAACAACACGGACACACACACCAACAACAACGGACACATCAACACCAACAACGGACAACAACGCACACACAAACACGCGCCAATACACCCGGACACACACCCATACACACCAACACGCGCACACACACACACCAACAAGCACGCACAGGACAACACGCACGCACAACACGCACGCACGCACGCACCAACACACACGCACACACCAACACGCACGCACGCACGCATACACACACACTTTACTGAAAAAGGAGAGCAGTCCAGTCCGGTAAAGGACAGTTAAACACGGTGTAAAGTGTGTCAAAGTGTTAAACACTCTTTACCTTTAGCTCCTGTTTCTGTAAAACACTCTGAAACGCTTGAGCTCCTAAACCGCACTCTTCTTCTTTCTTGAATTTTAGTAGCGGTTGACAAACAATTACCGCCACCACCTGGTATGGAGTGTTGATCAAGACAACTATATTTTCATATTCTCTCCCACCGGTTATAAGTTTCTGAACCAGTTGCAGAAGTTAAATCAGAAACTTTCTGAACCAGAAACTTATAACACTCATTTCTCGAGATATTTTGTAAACTCAACCTCACTTATGGGCTCTGGAAGTATTTTGAATGGGCATTTTGAACACCTGCAGCAGTAAGACTGTAGAACTCTTCCTCGCTCTGTAGGAGATCTTTCTCAGCATTCGTGTCATTTGGTTTTCACTCAGATTGTCCAGCAGATTGTTGTGGCGAGCAGACTGACCAGCTACATCACTGCGTCACACTGTGTCACTTTTCATACTCACGTGCACTAATAATGTTATTGTATTATATCTGCTATAGTTATTTGTTACTTTGAGTTATTTGGATATTACATTTGATCTATTACTACTGTTCTGTCCTTTTTCAACTCTTATTGTATATCTTTATTTCTTTTTTTTTGCATTGAGCATGTTTATTCATCAAAGAACATCGCAAAGTCTTCTGGTGAGAGGGCTGGAAAAACAGAGATTTAAGAGGAGACAAAAGGTGGCAATGTGCTTGAAAGGCCCGATGCTGATTCTTCAAACTTGGTTCTGTAGAAGGAAACAGTTGCAGAAGTTAAATCAGTGGCAAATCTGCATAAAAGAACAATAAAAGATAAGGTCATACTCACAAAGCTTCCTCTTGTTTTGGCTGCTTTCAGTTCCATTCTGTTACGTTGCAGGACCTCAGACAGCTATGGAGCTGGGGGAGAGACACGCTTTGGTCTGGATAACATGGCGCAGAGTAGATTAACCGAGCTGTTGAGAGAGATCTTCCAGTTTTACACAACAAAATGAACTTAAGCTAGCTCACCAGATGAAGAAGAACAGCTAAGTAGACACCACAAGCACAGACAAAATCTAGACTCTAGTTTAAAAAATCTAGACTCTAATCTAAAATCTAGTTTCTCATTTTATACTTCTGTAATTAGCGGGAGTAAGCCATATCCACTAATTATCTCTGGCCTCCCAAACTCCAGGGGCTTTATGTATAGTGCATAGGATTCACACAAATATATTGTATGGACAAAACTAGATATGTGCGTAGGCCACAAAACATCCAGATGCACAAAGCTGTGTGTAAGCAAAGTTTTACTCACTTTCTCTTCATAAATCCCAATCAATGTGAAACTGTACGTTATTGGCCCAACCCACTGTAACGCCCAGACTCCTCTCATAATCATACATATTTGAATATGCAAATACATTTAAATATTTTACCACTGACAATTACATTAATTTCCATGAAATTAAATAAAATTACGATGAAAAGTGCACAGATTAAGGTAAAACTACTACATTTTCCCCGTTTTCAAATTTGCCAAATTTTCAGATTATGGGGTTACCGAGAAGTCAGCCATCACGCGCCAACAAGTTTGTTTCCAACATTACTAATTCTGAGAATAAACAAAACATTACTGTGATGTATAATTTGCATATTAATAGAATGAAAATACTTCTCTAAAGAGGCCTTTATAGCAATGTGTTTGCAGTCGATCGCTCCCATTACATTTGGAAAATCAGATGTTGCTGTGAATTGCGCTTTAATGTTTGCCTGTTCAACCATAGAAAAGGAAATTGTACATGTCTGGATGAGAAATGGTTTATACCACCCTATCCAGCCGGCCTGGTTAGACTCAGTGATGACCGGGAAATACCCGATAGGTCCGGGTTCACGCTAAAAAGCTCCTCTGGCTAAAAATCCGAAGGTGGATAGAACTTGTAACTGGACAGTTATAGTCTTTAAAGTCTGCCTTGGTAAAGTTGCCCCAGTTCAGCACACAGCTCCAAGAACATAGTTCTTGCAAATTTAAATTGGCCATCGGTTATCATCACAAGCCAGGAAATCAGTGTGATTCCTGAATACACGCTCTCCTCTAATTCTTCCATGTGCGATATCTACCAATAACGCGAGAGCAGCCATGGTAGTTGCAATAACTTGGCCATTCTCTCCACCGTTTTATTGTTACAATTAAATTCAGTGTCTTTGATAAAGACCGCGTCATTAATGTGAGTACTGAATAGAAAAGGGAAGCACGACAGACTTGCCACTAGGTGTCACCCATTTACAAAAATGAGCAGAAACGTGCATACTCATTGGTTGGGGCTCCTGTAAGAATGTGCGTAGTGATACGCCAATATTAGGGTTTATACTAGTGCTGGGAAGTTAAAGCGTTAATTAGATTAAGTAATCACAGAAAAAAATAATGCGTTAATATTTTTAACGCAATTAGCGCGTATAGACATGTGACGTTACATTTTGTAGAACTGCAGCCAGATACTGTTGGGTAGAGCTCGGATACTCGGATCCTTTTTTGAATTAGGCTCCCTCTGAGTCACTCAGTAAAGTGATCCGGATCTGCGAGTCACTTGAGTAGCCGGTAGATTCACTCATTAGCCTAGCGGGCTTTCAGACCAAACGCGGGCATGCGCTGTGCTCGCCGCGAGGGCTTGGCTTCCTCTCAAGAAACACAGAGAACGCGTTGCGCTTGCTGCAGTGCTCACCGCAAAAAAGGCATGGTTTTCTAAACTCTCCTGTCCTGGATAACAGAGTTAGCACTAGTGATAGCTTTGTTAGCACCAAGACAGATTATGCTGTGGGCTTTAGAGATTCTGGACACTCAGAGACTTTTAAGATGAGCTTTTCCTCCATACCCGTTATGTCTGCGTGTGTGTGCGCGCGTAGATATTGGTTTATGTTCTATAATAATTAAACTGTCATTTGTAACCAATTGTGATGTTGTAACCAATGTCATTGGTGTTAAATAAGTGTTATTTGTGTTAAATTTGTGTTAAATAAGTTACAACTGTCATATACTGTAACCTAATTCATAGGTTTGTGTTCAGTCAGTGATAATGCCATAACCATTGTAGTCTAAGGTATAGGCTTGTATTCAAGAGAAAATGGTAAAAACTGCTTCTTGTAATGTCTGTATGTATGTGCAATTAAATTCGATTAATTTGATTAATTAATCGCCACACCATGTAATTAATTAGATAAAAAATTTTAATCGCTTGACAGCACTAGTTTATACATTTCGACGTATATCGTGGAAATGGGTGTATACAGCATTTTTGGACGTATGCACTGTTTACAACACTGTAAAGCTGCTTTGTGACAACATGGTTATATAAATAAAATTGAAAACTGATTTGGTATCCAAAAGGTTCTATGTAGACTTCCTTTTGCAGTTGTAAAATATTCATTTTTTAAATTCTTTTGAGCTACAATTTTGAACTTAATTTGCCTGTGGCCTAAAAGTGTTTTCAGCCAAATTTACATTACCAGGAGGAAAAGGCACTGCTGAAGTCAAAGAAGTTTGAAATTAACAATTATAAAATTGTTTATTCCATCATGTATTGCTTTGAGATCAACCACATGCAAAAGGACAAAAGTTGGGTACTGCTGTCCAGAAAATATTGGCAGAAATAGGGGTGAAATTTAAAAGTAGATTTATCATATTAACAACAACCAAAGAGAGAAAATGAATTAGATGCTTAGACGTTTCACTGAGCTGTTTTGTGAAATTTAACACATGTTTCTCTCATCTTCCAGCCTGATGAGAATCAACTCTCAGAAATCCTATTCCACAATACACTTAAACAAAAACTTGTTTTGTTGCTCACATGTAAAACCTATTGATCACAAGTTGACTTTAAAATATCCATTCGTGTAAAATAACACAAAGGCCACAGGCATTTTAAGTTTTTGATCTTGATCTGAACAAAAAAAAAATATTGCAGCAGTACTTTTTGTACAGGGCATTTCTGTCTGGAAGAAAATGAAAAATTCAGTGCCAAGTGCAACAAAATAGTGAACACAGAACCCTTGGTACGCTCTTGAACCTACAACTTGATAAATTTATGACTAAATCCCAGCCACATATATATTATACAAATACAAATCTGGGGTGTTATGGACATGTATGCTGGTACATAGACTGCCATATGGTGGTGTCAGAAGAGTCCAAAACATTATGGTAAAATTTCTAAATGGCAGCAAACACGAGGAAAGATTTAAGTGCCAGCTCCTCAGGTAAGAAGTTATATTTTATGGCTTATTCTGATTTAAATATTAATAAAAGCGTTGTCATGACATGCAATTTTGAAAAAAAGTTAAAAATAATTTAGTAGGACACTGAACAGGAAGTACACATACGTGGACTTAGGGACTGAAGCTCCTTTAAACAGCTAATATTCTACTGTTACACCAGGTCGCTCCTCCAGCACACATGAAGCACTCACACAGACATCCATGGTCTTTTTGCCTTTTATTATAACTGCAACTGAAACATAGCACGAGGGCCGATACAAACAATACTATAATGGCATGAACGACAGTGCATAATGGGGTGAACCCAAAAACCTAGAACCCCACAGTGACAAACATATATACACCCAGTGATTGCCTACACCTGCTCACTGGTAAGGCCTCATTCCCGACCAGACGTGGATCCGGAATGAGGCCCAACACTTACTGTCAACCCCAAGGGTGACCCCTCGTGGCCACCCTCTGCTACAGGTCCCCAGGCGTTACATCTACTAAACATGCACACGTAAAAAGCTATCTCAAATGCAGCTAAAAAGCTGTACATTGCCCCAATTAAATAAATAATCATTAAATCACTAAATGCTTGCATACATACTAAGATTTGTTGGTTTGAAAATGTTAGTAAAAATGTGCACATATAAGCTAGCTTACCGCTAACTCTGGAGTCCACATATGTGACGACATTTTATGGAACTTCAAACCAAGAGTCCACATACGTGGACATCATTTTACTCTAAAGTTACATCATATCAAATATGATTCTTAATTTTAATTCTAATTAGGTTCCAATAAGCCCAAATAGCAAAATAGAAATAAAATGCATGTAAAAAAAAACGCTTGTGCCTTAGGAGGCTATGATGATTTTTCATTTTGTTTTGTTTTTTCACTATGATGTTCAAACACACTAGTAGCCCAATGCAACAGTGAAAATTTTAAAACTGTTTGCAGCATTGCAAATGATCCATAGTTTTAACTGTACAAAAGGGGCAAAATGCAATGTTTCCATGTTGTTTTTACTTTGATATTCAAAAATATGTGTGTATGTTTTACTAATACATGCAAAAGCAGTCAGGAAAAAAAAACCTGCTGTGTTCAAGGTAGAAATAAATAGTTTTTCATTCATTACAGAAAAGTGACTTTATTGTGTTTTATGGAACTTCGGACCAAGAGTCCACATATGTGGACATCATTTTCTCTAAAAGTACATCATATTAAAAGATGATGCTTATGTAACCAGTAGAAGTACTGTTGGGTCTAGTGTCTCAGGTGGTATGTCCTGCACCAGCCACCGTAGCTCCTTCTTGTGGACACGCTCCCAATTAGCTTTTTAGTGGCTACCATGCTTTAGCAGTTTAGATAAAACCGGTTTAGCAGGTAGGCCTTGGGAGACCTTCAGCAGTTTGGGTTCCTGCGGACTGTGTACCTGAGCTCTGTTGGCTGATTGGTGGAGGGTGTCCTAGGGTTTTGCTGAATTCCTCTGGATGGTTTGCATGGCCACTGAAGAGTTCCATTACTACTCTATACTTGAGTCAGAAGTGCACAGAGAAGATTTACTGCTGCTGCTTTGCCTCCTTAGAAGATGAATGTAAACTAGAGTTGTAGAGTTCTCTAATGTAGCTTGCTGCTGCCCATAGTTTCATTTAAATTTCATTTAAAGTTTCAATTGAAGTTATTGTTTTTCTTGTTTCTTTTTGTTTCTCTCCTGTTTTTAATGTTTGAGGGTCCTGTATGTTTCATTCTGTTAATTTCCTTTGGTAGGGTAAAGCACTGGGCTTTTGGAGGGTGTTGGTTGCCCCTAGTAGTTGACTGTTATATTTTTGTTTCTGTTGCCTTGTTTTCTTGTTCAGCATTTTCTAGTCATTGTTAACTAATCAGTGCTGACTATTTCCAGAGTACTTGTTTTCCAGAGTACTAGCATTTCAGCTGTCTATGGGGGGGCAGGTGGCTGGATCTGAGGTTTCTTCTCATACATGCTTGTTGTATTTGTGGGGGTGACAAACATCTTACTGTTTGCCGTGAATCTGTAGTATCCGTGCCTTTGTGTGTTCGTAGGCATTAGGATTAGGAGTGGCGTCTGTTTCACTTTCCCTCTAGGACCAGTAGCTGCCCCTCTATAGCTATGCTCTGAATTTCTTTATTGTTGATCCATGTAACTGCAGTATCCTTGGTGGCAGACATCACCTCCCTCCCTTGATCATACATTTAACTGCCTGAAGGAATTGTCTTTTTGTTTGGTTTGGTGTAATGTCCAATTTTGTTCTTTTATTTGGATATAAAAAATAAATGTTTTAGATTTGAAATATAGTGCCACTGTCCTCTTTACAGACTTACCTGTGCAGGAGAAACCTACTGCTTAGTTATGCACTACAGAAATCTTTAAAACTAGGATATCTTTGTGTGAAAGTCACCAGGTGGCGTTGTCGAGAATTTAAAGAGTCAATGCCACCTTTATAGAAAGGCCCGCTTGTCACACTTAGTTTTAATTTGGTTCCAATAAGCCCAAAGAGCAAAACAGAAATAAAAATGCATGTAAAAAAAACAGCTTGGGCCTCAGGAGGTGAAGCTGGATCAGGCAGGAGTAGAGAAAATAGAGAAAGAAAGAGATACAAGTGAAGACAAAGTGAAAAGGAAAGGAGCTAATATATATAGAGAAAATGAACGCATGGTTTAACCCTCCAGTTTTATGCAGATCAGGTTCTTTTTTAAAGAACCAAACTCATTGTTTTACGTGGAAATCCCCACAATAACGTGGAAACTGCAAATATCCTCACCTTTTTTTGAGAAACCAACTATTACAGTCACCAGCCCATTTCACAGTTTAATAATTTTCTCTCTCTCTCGCTCTGGCCCAACAGCCATCACTGTATACATGTAATGTATTAAGCTGAATTTAAAATGAAATAAGTTTCAAATTCAGTCATTTTTTCTTAGAACCGAACAAAATTTTGGCAAAAACCACAGCAAATTCATGGAAACAGTAGATATATTTTATTTTATTTATTCTTCATGTATTTTAGTGCCAGTTATGTTACGGGGGCCGGGTCTAACTGGCTCCCGTGATTTACCTCGGGGCAAGGACCAGACTGGAAAGCCGGTATCCATGCTGTGGTTGACTTTATAAACAAAGCAAAACAGAAATTACACCTGGCACAAGGTTGCTAGACACATGAACAAGATAACAGGAAAAACAGGATTAAGACCAGGCATGAACGAGGAGAAATGAGGGGATGAACAGACAACAAGGGGCTAAACAAACGGAACTTAAATACAGACAGAAATCAAAGAACAAACGCAAAACAGGTGGGAACAGGAAACAAGGCGAAAAACAGAACAGGCACCGTACTAAAGGGAACCTCAGTCATGAAACTAGCATGAAACTAATAACTGGGATTCGAATGCCCCCAGTTTTGATTGCAGGACCAACTCTCTAGCCACAAGGCCATCCACAAACGATCATTTTAAATGTTATATTTTAAATAAGTGTTTTATGATTTATATTATTAGTATAGATTTTTCATTCTGATTCCATTTGATGCATTTGACATTAGTGATACTATAAGTAATTAATATTTTAATGCAGTAAAAATGCTAAAACATTTATAGTCCCTTTTTAATGAGTGGTAATAGCAGGGAATTCTCCTGACGGAACGATCTCTCAGGAATCCGTTTCCACCAGACCCACATTCCTGCAGACAAAGCAAGACTAAGCGAGAACTTGAGCCTGGTCTGGAGCAGGCTTGTTCTCCGGTATGTTCAGGAGCTATTTAAACTACTCCAATTACAGCATTACAGGTTGAAATGAGGGAAATGTCTTTGAAAATGAAAAGGGTACAGTTGTCATTGAATTACTTGGTTAATTTACAAGGCCATAGTCAAGAGCATCCAACACTACACACGTTAAAGCCATGCTGGGAAAAGGAGAGGAGGAAAACTAAAAGTTACATTATTAGAACAGAGAAACAAGGGTAAGGACTGTAACACGATAGGAGTAGTGTTTACTGTACCAGAGTTTCATTTATCAATACGGTAAAAGGATCAGTAATGAGCTATCTGTTTATACAGGGGAAATGGTTGCATTATTATTTGCAACACAGTGGATAGAAGAAACCAGTAAAATCAGTTGTTTGTTCAGATTCATGTTCGTCATTGGCCAGTTTAGTGATACAGTCATTCGGAGAGTCAACCAGATATTTTAATGGAAATACTGCAAACATATTACAGAATTTTAATTAGATACAGAATTTTTTAGATTTTAATTTTAGAATTTTTGTTTTTAATTTTAGAATTTTAGATTTTAATTTTAATGTAGATTTTACTTATTGTTTTAATGTTTGCACAGTCAGTAAAAGAGCGGTTCAGGATACATTTCACTGTGTGTTGTACTTGTATGACTGCATGTGACAAATAAAGTATCTTGAATCTTGAATCTTGAAATCTTGAATTCGAATGATGGGGATAACAGTGGTGTTTTTATGGGTGCCTGCACATACAGCGGGGAAAATAACTATTTGACACATCAGCATTTTTATCAGTAAGGGTATTTCTTATTTATTATGACTCAACTTGTATACTTAAATGTTCTGATTTCTTTGTATGAATTCGATATTTGGCTTGATGGCAATATTTAATATATTTTGTCAATAGCCCACTTAGAAATCCCCTAACTAAATACTTATTTTCCCCGCTGTATTGGTGTCCAAGGAAATGAAAATGCGGATACAGAAGCAAAAGCAGTGGATATAAACAATGATATTAATTTAAAGGTTAATTTGAGTAAGAATGAAATTAAGAATATCATCAAGAAGAGGTTAAAGGAAAGGTGGCAAAAACAGTGCACTGTTAGATATATCTGTAAATGTTGCAGTTAATTACTGTATATCTCAGTATGATACAGTAAATCCTCTTTCCAGTAAATAACTGTAATATGCAATGTATTATGGGAATTTTCGGCGATGTCAAACACCATATACAGCGTCTTACTGTATTATAAAAATATAATGTATATTACTGTAATTACCTTAATGACACGTTTGGCGCCAGCGCGTTTCTTTTAGGCATATAGTTGTTTTGTCTTTTTTCAGTTTTTACATTTGGCTTTAGATTAGAAAACCTTTTTGACCTTTGGTTTAGATTAGGAAACAACACAGAAGCTGCATGGTGTTTACCGGGGTAGGAGCTACGCAGTTGGACAAGAACTTTTCCAGACGAAACAGTGGAAGCAAGCCGTGGTGAATACGGACATGCCAGTGATGCCCGTAAATGTCTATGAAGATTTTTATTGCTGAGACCTGGGAGGACACCGACTGAACAAGAGACAAGGTTTAAAAAAAAAAAAGTACTGAATGTAGTCGCTGTTGTAATATCTGTGTACCCGAATTTAATTTGGCTCCAAATCAGCGATTAAAAAAATGAGCGACAACTTAAACTTAAAAGTAAACGGGGCAGCAATATTAAAATCAAACTTATTTTGTAAAAAGCAGAGTGTAGCTGACATTAACATAAAGCTAGCCTCATTTATACCCCGAAGGCTAGCTAGTGGTACTGGGCTGATACAAGGGTTAACATTAACAATATGTATAGCTGTAAGGTTTGCAGCAACTGCACTGCAAGTTTTAAAACCTTTTGTGACCATGTAAAAAGTCATAGCAACTTGCCTAACTACAGGTTTTCATGTGGCATGGAACAGTGTCCAGGCAATTTCAGGACATTTTCTGCATTAAAGTCCCACATGCACAGAAATCACACAATTGCTGTGTCACAGAAACAAGG
>JBBPDH010003906.1:0-11554 GCA_037974565.1 Clupeocharax schoutedeni
GCCTTCTTTGTAAAATTGATGACTTAGTGTGTTCATTATATATTATATATTGGGTTGACATAGAATTGTGATTAATCACGGAAATACATTTTTTCCAGATTTGCGATGAACTAGTTCATTTTAATTAAGCTCTTTACAGCCCTAATTTTAATACATCGATATTTACTATATTAATAATTGCTATAATAACCTATACTATAATAACATTCCAATAATTACTAAACTACCGCATTAATACTTAATACTGTAATGCATATCAATTATTACAATACTAGCTTGTCAGGCATTTCTATAATAATATCAATGATTACTATAATAAGACTTCAGTAAATACTTATAACCAATAAAAAAATAAATAAAATAAAATGAGCTCTAGCACAAGGTGGGTGTTTCTATTAAAGTGGCCAAGAAGGGATAATGACTGTCTTTCTATCTCTCTCTCCCCCTCTCTCTCTCTCTCTGTAAACATATAGGGCCGGTTTCCCATACAGGGATTAAGCTTAGTCCTAGATTATGTAGTGCTGGAAATAGACATTTTCCATTGAAAAGGAAAGGGTAGTCCAAGACTAGGCTTAATCCCTGTCTGGGAAACCGGCCCATATATATATACATACAGAGATGCGTGTGGAGGTGACCCCAGTACTCCGATGAGCACTAGTGATTGACAGCTGTCAGTTCAGCACTTCTAATGCCCCTGAAATGAAATGAGTGGAACAGGCTCTATAAATCACAGCTGTCAGAACAAAACCTCCAAGATTAACTTTCCACAAGACAAAAAAGTTATTTAGTAAAAACAACTGGTTCATTAATTAGACAATACAAACATGGGCAATTTTGGAAGAATCACGACTAGCAGAACAATCGTAACCTAATCAGGTTAGCTTCGGTTTAGTTAGCAACTGAGCAGTAGCCCCTGGCCTACATGGTTTAGGGATAGCTATTAGTTTTAGTATAAGTCAACAAAATGATCAAAATCATGATGTGGTGCCCCTTGCGGCTCAGGCTCGACCCTGCGTGTGAGCTAATAAGTTAAATGAACTGCGTGTGAATGAGGTGAATGGTGAGGCCTCTTCTTACTGCAGGGACACTTTTAACAGCGAGAGAGAGACAGAGAAGAGTGAGCAAGAGAGAGAGAGAGAGAGAGAGGACGTGAGAGTGAGTGAGAAAGAGAGAGATGATGGTCAGTTTGTGTTAGTACTGACCCCCAGACTCAGTGCTGATGGGCAGCTTTGTGGGTGTTCAACTATCACAGCAGCAAATTGCAAAACGGCTGAAAGAAACCCTTCATTACACCCTGCACTCATCCTCTACATCCCCTTCTCCTCCTCTAAGATTGAGACCCCCCTCCTCTTTCTCTCTCTCTCCCTCCTCCGTCACTCAGCTACAGTGTCAGAGCAGAAAGTCAGAAGGAAGTTCAGGTCCAAGTGTTTTGTGTTGTTATGTTTGCTATTTCTTCAGGCCGGAGGCGCTGAATGTGCATGCCTGAAGGCGAACCTCAGTTTGTGTGTTGCGTTCTGGACCCAAGTTACATCTCAATATTAAAAAATGATAATAATGCAAAGTAGATACAATATGAGTGGCTCTGGTGTTGTGATCTTAGGTGTATTATTCCCGTTCTGTGGTGGCTACATGCTAAAAGCTTTAGCATGAGCGACTGAAGCAATTGACCATGTACAAATAAATATTAATGATTCTAGAAGAATATAATTAACATACCATATGTTCTGGTGTTCTGTTTTAATTTTCAATAGTCCTGGTGACTTTATCCTCACCTGGAAAAGTAAAAAATGGCTTATTTGCCCTTGGCTTCACCTGCAAATGTTCGAAATTGGTACCGATCTTCAGCAGATACTAAAATACCATCAGAACCTTCAGAAATGGCACAATGGCCATAGTAAAAAACACAGTTCCAGTTCTCCTGTGCCAAAAAAGCTTGCAGTACACTTACACCAGACACTGCTTTTACAGATCCAGATCAGCAAAGGCTCTTACAATCCTGGCAACTATTTGTCACTTTCTAAACTCGGGCAAACAGTTCCACTGCCGTGATTGGTCGCATCACTAGAGGGGACAAAGCGGCTTCCAGGAGAGAGGTGGCCAGCCTGGTGTCATGGTGTGAGCCAACTTAGCTGGCAATGACTTGTTTTAAAGCAGATGTTTATATTAAGTGTAGCTTTACAGTTATGAAGAACAGACATAGACAACTTATAGACAACACAGACACTGATGTACGTCACTCTGGATAAGAGTGTCTGCTAAATGCCGTAAATGTAACACTTTGTATCTGTATCTGATTTAGGAATAGAGCCAGGTGTGAGAATGGCTTTTTATTTATATTTGTATTCATTTTTGCACGTATTTTGCACAACATGCACGTCAGATGGACTGGAGATGCTAAACTTCCCCTATGTGTGAATGTGTGTGTGCATAGTCGCCAAGGTGCTCCTTGAAGAGTGGGTCTTCAGATGATGCTTGAAGACAGCGAAGGACTCGGATCTGATCAGATCGGAAGAGGGAGTTCATTCCGCCACTGTGGGGCCCGAACTGAGAAGTCTTGAAACATGTCTCTCTCTTCTTTTGAGCAGCAGAAGCTTGATATGAGCTGTGCTTGAAGCCATGGACAAGAATTGACACATTGTTTGTTATGTATGGGGGTGCAAGTCCGTTTTTGGCCTTAAAGGCCAATTTGATCTTAACACGAGCAGCCACAGGGAGCCAGTGGAGGTTCCTTAGTAAAGGTGTGGTGTGAGTGAACTTAGGAACATTAAACACTAACCTGTTCAATCAGCTGAAGTGGTTTGGTTACCTTTGTGGAAGTCCGGTCAGTAGAGAGTTGCAGTAGTCCAGTTTGGAGATGACCATGGACTGGACTAGAATCTGTGCAGCTTTAGTGGTGAGGAAGGGTCGGATTCTTCTGATGTTGTAGAAAAAGTATCCGTATGTTCAAGAGATCTGGTCGACCTGCAGCAATAAAGACAGATCTTCATCTACCATAACACTAAGATTTCTTACCTTCTTAGAAGGGATGATAACCAAATTCCCAAGAGAAACAATGAGATCGTGGCTTGGGGAACGGCATAGGCTCCTGCAACCCCAATTCCTGATTAAGTATAAGTGTGTGGGTAGATGAATGTATCAGTCTTGTTTTTGTTTGTTTGTGGACAAACATTGCAAATACCTGCCAGTGCCCATTTAACAGCAACGTCTTTCAGCTCAGATCTCTCTGTCTTTATAGATATTTTTCACTAAAACATTTCAGCAACTAAGACGTGATAATGATGCTCATCAGAATGCCCTGAAGATACCAAGAATTGCGTACGTATGAGTGGATCCACATTTGTGTGAAATTTGAATTCTCACATCCAGAGAGAGTTAGACAAAGTGAGACACATAGAGACAGAGAGAGAGTGTGTCTGAGAGAGAGAGAGAGAGAGAGAGAGAGAGAGGAACCCATCATGAGTGAGAACTCAGTGTCAACTTATCTCCAGTGGTGATAACAACGGCTAAAAAAACAGATAGATTAAACTGACTATCTGCACAAATGGAAGTACTCATATGAGCACTTGGAATTGACGGATCCTGCTAATGTTAGAGTTAATATCATTATCCACCTTCAACAGCCCTCGGTACACATTAGACTTTCTCTTCAAATTATGTAATACAGTATTTGTAATCTACTATTTGTCCATTCCCAGCTTTTTTTTGCCTCCAAGAATAAATTAAAAGGAAAATCACATTAATGTATCACTGAAGGATTTCTATTAAGGAGTGGAGATATTAGCCAGCGAGTGAACAATCAGTTCCTGATGGTGTTGGAAGCAGAAAAACAGGCAAGTGAAAATGTCTGAGACACTTTGAGAAGAATTCAACTCTGATGGCTAGACAACTGAACATCTCTTCAACATTGTAGGTCTTTTGGGTGGTTTCTGGTGTGCAATGGTCAAAACCGACCAAAAGTTCTCCAAAGAAGAAGAACCAGAGAAACAGCAACAGGGTCATCGGCGACCAAGGATCATTGATGTACGTGTGGAGTGAAGACCAGCTTGTCTGTCTTTACTGTAGAACAAACTGTTGAAGAAGCTCACACTGCTCTGATAGAAAGGTGTAGCGCCCCCTGCTGCGTACGGGGCTGGAGACCAATCAGGGTGTCCATGCTGACCAGAGTCCACGACCAAAATATCATACAATGGACCCAAGAACATTAGAACTGGATCATGGACTAAAAAAGGAAAAGGTGGTCTGATCTGTTGAATTCGCTGGAGAACCTTGAGTCCTACATTCATGTGGATACTCCTTTGACACATAAACACTGCAGACCAAGTTTAGCCCTTCATGGAGATACTGTTCCTAATATTAGTTCCTCTTTCAGTGGCATGAACACTGCAAAGAAATTATTTGATGAACGTCATAAAAAGTTCAAGGTCCCTCTAAATCCCCCAGATCTCAATCGGATCATGCTTCTGTGGCATGTGCTGGACAAACTAGTCTGATCCATGGTGGCACAAACCTCACAGCTTACAGGACTTAAAGGATCTGCTGGTGCAGAACCGAAGCCCTTCAGAGGTCTTGTGAAGTCCATGCCTCGATGAGTCAGAGCAGATATTAAACAGATGGTTTTGATGTCATTGGTGGATATATATGGAAAGGGGGACGAGTTAGAAGTAGCAAATACACCAAGGTTTCAAAAAGGTGAGCATTAATGTGTGAACCACGGGAAAGCAGACTGAGCAGATGCCAGATGATGAACAGAGGGAAGCCAAAAAAGCAGAGATGGAAAACAGCCAATGCAAAAGGGAGTCACGCACCGCCCTCCCCAGACGAGCTACGACTAACAGATCTGGGTCGGGAATGACGTCCAAGAAGAAGTTTCTGTTCTTGAAGAAAATCACAGATGCAGCTTTAGAACAGAACTTGTCTGCCGGCCAGGCTCTTATCGACCTTGAGATCTAAGTAATAATAATAAATTCATTTAAACAGCGCCTCTCTCGAACCCAAGGACACTTTACAGCAGTAATAAAATGGGTAATCAACAGTAAACAAAACAATCCACAACACACACACACACACACACAATCACACACAAACACACGCATGCACAGGCCAGACCAAGCCACTAGGCCATTTAGCTGACCTGGTAACAGCCCTTAACGACAGAGTAAAGTGCAGGAGGCCTCACAGCTAACAGTGTAGCATCACTCAGGCGACCTTGATGAAAACGACACACAACTTGTATCTCAATTTGATCCCCATAGACGCTTTTTGCAACTCTAATGAATGGATTTTTGGAGTGGAAATGAATCAGACACAGATAGTTTCCATGAAAGATATGACAAAATGTTCTGAAGGTGGTTTAGAGATATCTCCTAAATGAGTTAGATCTCTCATTGAGTTTCCAAAGGCTCTGTCCATTTAGGTACCAACTGATTGATAATTGGTTGATTGATTGTAAATCATTTTTGATTACTCTCTATTCAATATAAAAAAATATGTTCAAACTGTTCGGCTGCATGAGCATGCTTCAGTGTGTGCAGTGGTGTGGGACAGATATGCATGGATTTATTTTGTTTTTATTAAAAAACAGGGCCGGCGTGTTTGGTGCTCTTTCTGGCGTTGTGAATATGAGGCCTGTGAGCTTCTCCACGTCCAGCGTCATTCGTAGGGCCTTTGAGTCGGAGGTGGAAATGAAAGCCTCGGAGCAGGTGCAGAGGTGTGAAGAACACTTCCACCTTCTCATCTCACCAGACTCGATTTTTTCATTTTCGCTGTTCTGAGAGGAAACAGGGAAGCAGAAGACGAGTCTGAAGCCACTGGAGGCCCAGCACATCCATTTATGGGTGACTCTGATGCTCCGACATGGGAGGCAAATTGAAAGCAGTGATATGAAGAGGGTAGGAGGGAGACGATAACTAGGCCTTGGTCTCCTGCTTCATGGGAAATAGAGCAGGAGATGCTCCTGGCACACACGGCAGCTGTGAAAATCCAAATGAAGGGGCGTTTTTCTACTGGCTGGAGCACTGTAGTTGCAATCCTTTATGGTTTTTTTTTTGCATTACATTCAATATGTATGGTCAGGTTAAGGTCTATGAATAGTCCATTCTTCATCCACCCACCTAATCCAAGGTTTGTGTGTGTGTTTAAGTGTGCGGGTGCGTGTCTGTGTGGGCATGTGTGTATCTCTAGGGCTTTAATAAACCACAGAATGAAATGGACATCCTTCATGTCCTCTCTCTCTCTGTGCTCACTCCAGGGCAAGATGAACCTGAGCGAAGGCAGATTAAAGAGCAGCAGATCTGCTGCCATGAGCATTGTGTTTGGAGACCACCTGGACTTTTCATTTATACAGCACCCCCCCTCCCCCACCCACACACACACACACACACACCCACCCACACAAACACACACAGAACTGAAGTATGCACTGATATGCTCAGTAAGAGCTAAATATCTCCCCCCAAAAATATTAAGTGAAAGAGAGAGGGAGGCCATCATATAATTTACATTATAAACACCCTGTCTTGCTTTTTAAAATATATATACTTTTTTTTCACAATTTTATTGCAAGATAACAGTTGCAGGGATTCCAAATGAGCTCCAGCAATTTACACAGAACTTTTTCTGCTTGAAAAGGTGCAGGGAGGGTTTAGTTAAGTTATATAAATTTATTTACGAATATAAGTTGCTAGAAAGAATGTGGTGAATCTGTGCTGCTGTGATAAATGTGGGGATTTTGATGAAATTCGTTTATAAACTTTCACATCCATTAAAGGGGACATAAATAATAAGTTGTAATAAGGGAAATTTGCATAGAACTGTTCCTCATCTGTGTAGCCCTCACCCACTAGATAAAAGTTCCACAATTTTTGTCTGCTGGTTTTCTGACCAGAGTACTGTGTCCCAATACTTTTGCGTAAAAAAGGCCTTAAATGGTTTATTTTGAAAGGGACTGTAACTGTCAAGAATAAAGCTCGTGAGATCTCTTTATGTGAGAGGGATTTTGTGCAAAGAACTTCATGAACATGTTTTGTAGCCCATAGACCAATTATAACTAATGTGAGTTTTGCATAATATGTCCCCTTTAAACTGCACTTACAGTGAAAATTGTTACACTTCAGAGCCTGTCAGTTAGATTTGTATTTCTAATGCTTGCTTGTAAAAAAATGGTTTTTTTTTACAAGCAAGAGTAGCTTATCGCCTATATTTTTCTTGTTGGTAGTGTAGGTATGAATCTAACTCATATGAGCTGATCTTTTGTCTTTCCCTCATTAGTGTGTGTGTGTTTTGAATAAGGTTATAATGGCTATGTGGTTCCACTGATGTTCATTTATCTGAATTATGTCAGATGACACCTCAGACTGAATGCGATGATGTTCTGCCTTGAATAATTAATAATTAGTAACGTTTGATGTTTTTTTATCTGTGTTCTTTGAGATTTGAGGAGAAGAAAATGAGGTGTAATGATAGAGGGCTCTCCTGAACAAATAAACTACGCTAACAACCTGAAATTAAACCAACCCATGACTTCTGACCTGTAAATAGGTTCAGTTGTGCCAGAAACGTCTTGTTAGTCTGTAGCATTTCTGTGAAATGTGATTTGGAAATTTGTGACCTCTATTAAGTTTTATTTTTACCCAGATTTACTCGTTTTTGCTCAGATTTACTCATTTTTGCTTAGATGTACTCTGATTATATTAGGCTTGTTTGGGCTGGTTTAAGTTTGTTTACAGGTCTATTAGGACTATACCTTGTTCAGGTTTACTCAAATTAACTAGAATATTTTATTCAGGCTAACTCAGGGTGACACAGAATTGTTAACGTTTACTCAGATTAATTAAGATTTACTCAGGTTTTCTCAGTTTAACTTTGATTTCATCAGGATTTTTAGATTCATTCAGATTTCTTCAGGTTTCAAATTATATACAAATATATTGGAATTACTTGTATTAGCTAAAATGTCTTCGGATTTGCTCGGATTTGTTCAGGTTTACTCAGATATGAGAGTGTAATTTCTTATTAACTTGAATTTTTTCAGGTTTACTCTGATTAATTCTTAGATCTGTTTGAGTTTAATCAGATTTAGTTGTATTTTTTTTGAAGCAAGCAGCATATAAACATACAATTGCACACTCTCCTTACATAATACAATGTGATGCTTCTACCACTTTGTATTACAAAGTCTGGACTTTTCTCAACACTCTACTTATTTCCTCTAAGCCTCGCTTCTAAAGGCTTTTATTTAATTTATTGATGGTTATTTTTTTGATCAGCTGTAGGATGGTGATATATCTTATAATTATGGGTCTATGAGCAAGTGTGCAATTACACATTCCATTGTATATCTTTAGATACTGATAACAGTGTGTGTATCTGCACATCTGCGCAGCACTCACGATAACAAATAGCTGAACTTAAATAACTCGTAACTTGAAACTTGTTAACGACTTTCACAAGCCAAGCAGAACTAATAAGCCGTGTGTAAGAGATAATGCCACGCGCAGGGAGAACAGCGGAAATAAAAATGATAACGTTCTGTATTTTGTCTGAATTAAGAGGGTTTTTTGTTCTTGTCAGAAGAAAAACCCTTAAAATTTCACACCATTGGAAACGGCAGCTGCTCTTTACATTTTATGGTAAACAGAACATTTTAATAGAAAAGGTCAGAATTTCACGCAATTCTTTCATGTTTAGATAGATTTATTAAATCATTCAAACAAAACAAAGACCTTCTAACTGAAGTCCTGAACCAAACAGGAGCAGATGATTCCAGATGATCAGGCCGTGGTTGAAGTGGTTGGAACTCCTTTATCTAGGCTCCTTGTGTCTTTAGACACTTTGCAGCCTCTCAGTAAAACATGTTGACATTTCTTTCATTTAATCTCCTCAGTGTGACGAAGATCAGACAGTCTGTCAGAAAACAGTATTTTTGCACCAACAAGCAGATTCAAAGTAAATTATGAATAAAGGAGAGACTCGAGCAGCATCTCACTGATACATGTGTAATGTGTGGAACAGTTGGTCCCTAAAAACGTGCATCACAGCATTGTGCTTAGAATCCACCTCAAAGGTGGAGTGTGGAGCTGTGGGGCTTTGAGGCCATTCTAAGCTACTGGAGCTCATACAGGTCGGGAAAAGTTTAATAAATGTAAGTGTGTAGGGTGGAATGATTGTTTGCTTGTTTGTATTTGTGTGTGTGTGTGTGTGTGTGTGTGTGTGTGTGTGTGTGAGTGATGGATCAGCAGCCTGTTGCCTGCAGTAAAGCCCCAGGTCTGCTGTAGTTCCCCGTCTGCTGTAGTCCCCCGTCTGCTGGTTCAGATGTAAGCAGTTATAAAAACTGGCCCACTGATGATCCAGACCAATAAGGGTAAATCCGGACTGCACATGGTGTGTGTGTATTTGTGTGTGTGTGTGTGTGTATGTGCGTGTGTGCGTGTGTGCGTGTGTGCGTGCGTGTGTGTGCATGTGTGTAGGTGTGTGTGTGTGTGTGTTTGTGTTGTGTGTGCGTATGTATGTTTGTATGTATCTGTATGTATGTATGTTTTTTCATGTATCTGTGTGTGGGGGGGCTGTTTATATTTGTTTATGTATGTATGCATGTTAACAGCTAATATTTATTGATATTGTGCATAATTCTAAACATTTGTGTTTTTATTCTCAAAACAATCACATTGTATTAATGAAAACATATTAGGAATTAAATGAAACAATAGTAAATGTAATGCACATTAAAATAATGATTAAAGACGTTATAAGGATGTTTTAATCATATTAATCACTTTGCAGTTCTAATAATTGTCATTCTGTGATAAATATAATATTCTTAAATATTATATTTAATATTGGTTTGGGCAAGATTCTAAGAATAGTTTGTCTAAAGGTGTGCCATAACATTAGCCTCATGCTAAAGCTGTAGCTTTCATGTAGTCGATTTGAGGTTGAATGAAGAAAAAAAGCACACACACACACACACACACACACACAAGCACACATCCAAACACAGGCCTAGGGAGAGCAGTCTTTCATCGGTTTGAGAGGTTTAATAAACACTGCTTGACCTTGCTCCACCCCCATGCCACAGATCCCTCCTACAAGCCTGTCAGTAACTCCCAACGGACCAATCAGGAGACATTAAAACAGCAATGTCAGGAGAGAGCACTTTCCTCAGTTATAATATAGAGAGAGGTTAGAGACAGCAAGAGATACATATTCTAGAAGCTCCTGAGTGAGATGTTCCAGAAGCTCCTAATGAGACGTTCCAGAAGCTTCTGAGTGAGACGTTCCATAGGCTCCCATGTGAGATGTTCCATAGGCTCCCATGTGAGATGTTCCAAAAGCTCCTGAGTGAGATGTTCCAAAAGCTCCTGAGTGAGACGTTCCAAAAGCCCCTGAGTGAGACGTTCCAGAAGCTCCTAAGTGAGATGTTCCAGAAGCTCCTGAGTGAGACGTTCCAGAAGCTCCTAAGTGAGACTTTCCAGAAGCTCCTGAGTGAGACGTTTCAGAAGCTCCTGAGTGAGACGTTCCAAAAGCCCCTGAGTGAGACGTTCCAGAAGATCCTGAGTGAGATGTTCCAGAAGCTCCTGAGTGAGACGTTCCAGAAGCTCCTAAGTGAGACTTTCCAGAAGCTTCTGAGTGAGACCTTTCAGAAGCTCCTGAGTGAGACGTTTCAGAAGCTCCTGAGTGAGACGTTCCAGAAGCTCCTAAGTGAGACGTTCCAGAAGCTCCTAAGTGAGACGTTCCAGAAGCTCCTGAGTGAGACGTTCCAGAAGCTCCTGAGTGAGACGTTCCAGAAGCTCCTGAGTGAGATGTTCCTGAAGCTCCTGAGTGAGATGTTCAGCTCTTTAATGTGAAGCTTTCCATAAATTTCCAGTAATCCAGCTTCATAATCCAGCCATGCACAGCAAACAGCAGTAACCCCCCCTCCCACGCACACACACACACACACACACACGCTCAGATCTGATAAATGCCGCACTGCAAGAAAACGCTGCTACAAGCACAAACATATCAGCTTCATTCATCTCTTTATCCATTGTAAAATGTATAGAAACCACACAGGCATTTCAAACACATCTATTCTAGGGTGCATTCAAACAGGAGAGTGGCACCTGGGGAACTGTGGGGTGTTTCAGAACCAAAATGTAAAGGAAGTGACCCTTAGAACTCCAATTTCAGTAAATATAACTGGTGTATAACAATCTAGAACCGGAGTTAAAATGTAATTCCGGAATTAAGCGGAAAAATATAGGTGGATTAATTAATATCTGTTATGCAGCCATTACCAACACACAGACACACACACACACACACACACACACACACACACACACACACACACAAATATGAAAGTTTCCACATCCTCCGTAGTTAGGGTTAGGGTCATATATAAGTCATGGTTTATATATATACCACAGATGTAAAAACAAATCAAGGAGAAATTCCATGGCTGTCACATCACAGTGGCACAGATGGTTGTCTTTTGTGCTATCTGTGTGTATGTGTGTGTGTGTGTGTGTGTGTGTGTGTGTGTGTGTGTGTGTGTGTGTGTGTGTGTGTGTGTGTG
>JBBPDH010003915.1:0-11554 GCA_037974565.1 Clupeocharax schoutedeni
TTTAAGCCTCAAGCAGAATTAGGTGTACAACCAGCAGCAAACAGCAGGTATTGCTAGCAACGCTTTAACTGTTATCTTGATCACTCGTCTCTCCAGCTTGGTTTAGTCGTTGGGCACCACTGACAAATCTGCTGGCACACTGGACTCAGGGACAGAGCCTTCTCCTGCCGGACTGGCCATGGCCTGGGCAACTGTGGCATCATCATAGTCATCTGGCACTTCAACCTCAACCTCATATTTTACATCATCTGCAAATGAACATGGACAAATATACTGAATATTCATTCTGCTAAAATGTTGTTTCTATCACAGAACCACACCTTTTGGTGTACGTGTCATGAAATGTTCACACAATGCAAAGGGTGACTGGGACTTCCTTGCATGAATTAATGCCATGGAAACATAGAAAAAGCTATTTGGACACACCTCGTAATTATTAAATTCAGGTGGTCCCATACTTCCAGAAAAGGACAATATATATATAATCACGATTAATCACATGATTTTCTGTGATTATTCATGATTAATTGCATTGTTATATGAACAAAAGTGCATGAACATTTAGTTAACAAATCAGGATTTTTTTTCTGAACAGTTACCTGCAGAAACATTTTTCTTTCATCAGGAAACAGCATAATCAGTCTAGTCAGTAGCCAAAGTTCTTGGGGTGGTGGTGGCCTAGTGGTAGGATACTTGCCTCTGGACCAAGAGGTCATGGGTTCGAATCCTACCATCAGCACCACCACTGGGTCCCTGAGCAAAACTCTTAACCCTAAGTTGCTCCAGGGAGAGACTGCCCCCTGTAGTTAGGGAATGGAAGTCGCTTTGGATAAAAGCGTCTGATAAATAATGTTTTTTGGTCACTCTAATGTACTTTAATTTAAGTAATGAGACCATTAATATTGGTCTATTAACAAAAAAATATGGATACCATGTAGGTTAGCTGGTCTTGGTGGTAGGAGTGGCTCTGTTGTGCTGCTGTTTTCTTGCCCTAGTGGTTTGTCAGCCTTTTCCTCAACGTCATCATATTCAGTCCCAGAAGAGTGTTCACCGTCCTCTTCTTCATCTTCAGCGGACTGCAGCTCTGTCTCACCGAGAATTAACAAATGACACAGTTCATAAAATTTCCGCTGTGGATATTCAGTGGCACACACATAAAGGAATGCAAGGAGTGGAACATCTATGGTGGAACTGAGTTCTAAACAGTACCTTGGCTGTTGGACTCGTCCTCCATTGGATTCACAGTGGAATCAACATCATCATAGTCATCCATTTCAGACACAGATGACTTTTGATCAGGCAAATCTAGTTTGAAAGGAATGGTGCATTGCACATTTTGGAAAAGCTTGTCAAGAGAAATGCAATGGCACAAAAGCTTCATTCAGAATATGACATCATTTTTGAGGCATTGACTTCTGTTCACAATAAAAGATCACATTCTTTACCTGTGCTGTTTTTTGCATTTAGGTCCTGCATTTCATCACTGCTGAGCTCTATGTCCTTGTCTCCAGCAAAAGGCCTTAATCGTACTGAAAGAAAGATATTTTTTATAAGATTTGACAAGCTACATTTATTTTTAAGTACTGAATGTGTTTACAAAAGGAGAAAAATGAAAGCTGCCTAAACATTGTTATCTGGATATCACTGCTGATTTCAAAAAGTCACGGTAAACTTTTTTAGGCACAATTATCATGCTTTCATACGTTGTGGGAACAAGAAAGCCTTCCACAGCACACACTACAAGTCAAAAGAAAGATTTCCACCTAGTGGTAGAATACAGTTCTACAAGCAAATTATATGCAATAACGTATTTCTTGGTTGAAAGAAGATATCCTGGACATGAAAGGGTTTATGAACCCAACCACAGCTAACTAAATTCATTGTCAGAAGAAAAATGCCTTATAAATTGTCTTAATTGGTCTAAAGTGGTGGAATTATGGATAGTTGCATCTTGTAGAATCTATCCAGCTGTATTTAATTGAGTCCATTTAATTTTCACACTTTTGTTCTCAATGAAATTAGGATTTTTCCAATATTTTGTTTAAAGTATAGGAGTCCCAATTATTACTATACCATATTTTAGCAACATGGCTTGATCTATTTTAACAAATATTTCAGAACTGTACTTAAGCATGCTCAGAGAATTTGCAGACAATTAGATGCAAATATAACAGTTAACAAAACCCTACAACATATTTTATTAAGAAATGTTATCAAGGGGTTATTTAGAGTAATACCATACAAGAACCACTTTTGGTGTCCTAAAGAAAACATTGCATAGATTTTTATATTTGTGACTGTTGTTGTGGGTCTGTGATGTTCCTCCACATAATCTGAAAGGATGTAGTAAATGAATACTACATCCAAGCCAAAAACCTTTACTGGAACCTTTATTTCTGATATATTGTTACACCATACAGCAGTTTTATGAGTGCAACTGAATTGAACGTGTGACTATGCTGTGCAATTGCAGGTTGGTGCATTTGTAGATATACTTACAGACAGCAATGAAACGTTTTCTCTGCCAGATTACAATGACTGCAGCCACCAACAAGAACAGGAGACCAACTGAAAGACCAGCAATAAGTCCAGGGCTTGGTGGGGCTATTTCCACTGCAGGTTGATATTCTTGAATTTAAAACATAGAAAAAAACAGTTTAGCAGATTCAAGTCCAACTAATTTGGACAGGGCATATAAAATGCCGTAGAACTTTGTGTAATTACCTAAAATCTAACAGTACTTATGTGAACTTTTTTGATCTCATGTCAAATTTGGATTTCCTACTGTGACCTAATGGACAAATAGTCTCATTGATCAATAAGACAAACTGTCTAAAAATGGACCTTTCTTGAGATCTTGAGAGTTGTGTTCAGTTATGCTAAGAAAACATATAGACCACTTTGTAGATCTGGACATTAATGGACATTCATGAGCTAACACTGGGTCCCCAGTGCCAGCGAAACAGCTTTACTTCAGTGATTGAACTTACTTTCACAATAGATTGTAGTAGCTCCATTTTTACATTCTTTATCTTTTACGCAGTGCTTTGGGTACGTGGCCTTGCCTTCGCAACTGATTGATGGCTTTAGCTTTGATCTTTGTGCCTGAAATTGTGTCTTGTTTCCACACTTCAAGTCTTTGCATATCACTTGGGCATCATCTGTGCTTTCAACACATACTGGTTCCTCAATATCTCCATAATGAACTTTAAGCTGCCCTCCACATTTCTCAGAGAACGCAAATGTCTGTATACTCTCTGTAAAAGAAGTGGACATGTTACTACAGCATTGTGTTCTCCTGCTTTAAATATTTACTGAACATTGCATGACTACACTGACAGTAGATTTTAAAAGTCGGTGTAAATGGAAGTATGTGAGTGAGCTTTATGAAGAAGCCTTCTTTACTATAAGTGAAAGTGCTTTATACCTCTACAAGTTTTTTACATTCATATAGCTGAAGAAGAGCTTCTATTTCCTTAAGGAATTTCTGTGGCATTTTTAAGAGTGTACTATAAGAATGTGTCACTGATCTTTAACTCTTGCTCTTTGTCATAAACACTGTTGAGCACAAGCAACTGCTACAGAATGTAGAAATCACTGCGTTAATAATATTGTGTTGCTGTATTTGCAGGTTGCAAAAGGGATTCTTGGCGTAGAAGATATAGGACATAACAAAAAGGTTCTATACCGATATATTTTTTCCCAAGGATACATTCAAACCAAAAACTTAAAAGTACAGCAATCTTTACTTTTAAGAGTATAAAGGTGATGCTTTTTAAATATTTTATTATTTTTATGTTTAAAACATGTATTATTTTAAATTGCCTTATTTGAAGTGTTTATGAGATTCTACTGAAGGGCTTTTAATATATAAGGTTTTGAACAGTGCTTATTTGTAAAGAACATACTTGATTTGAACATTTGTTACATTTTGGTAACACTTTACTTAAGGGTGCCATTCACACAGCTTCATGATGTCTAAATACAGGTCATATAATCAGAATCTTCAAAAAGTTGATTTATTTCATTAATTCCATTTAAAAAGTGAAACATGTATAATGTATACATTCATTCCACACAGACTGATATATTTCAAGTGTTTATTTCTTTTAATGTTGATGATTACAACTGACATAAAGGCATTTGAATGAACCTTTAACATGCCTGAGTGTCACGGTTCGGCCAGTGGCCAGTAGGGGCCATGGGTTTTTGTCTGGTTTTGGGGTCTTTTATTTTGATTTTCAGGTCTGCTTGGTGTCACGTGGTTTGGTTTTCAGCTGTCTTGTGTTTGTTCTCTGAGTATTGTTAGTATTTAAGTCCATCACGTCATATCAGCGCTTCGTTTTCATCTCGTTTTTACTACGTTCATGTTCTTGTAACGGCTTCATGCCAGGCTTGGTTTCTGTTTGTTTGTTGCTTAAATAAAGACTCATAGCATGGATCTTGGCATTCCTGCCTCGTCTATGCTCCGAAGGAAATCACGGGAGCTGGCTAGACCTGGCCCCTGTGGCATTGAGAGAATGCAGAAAGCATTCAAAACTGTATCAAGGCAAAGGAGGCTTCTTTGAAGAAACTATGCAGGATGCATTAAATTGTGTGTTTTTCATAGTTTTTGCTACCATTCTCAAATCCAATAAAATCACCAGCATTAAATGAACAACAGTCCCTTAAATAAAAGAGTTTATATTATTGTTCAGGTAATATTGAGAGATTATATTGAGAGATTAACAGATAATATATCTCTATGCAATAGCTAAGCTACTATGAAACTTAAATAAGGTATGTAGTCGAAATAGTGCGCCCAATGAAAGAGTTTAAGGGATTAGACTGATCTCAGATTTTCAGTGTTACATTGTTACATTGTTATGACACAAACTACTTAAACTACTTAACAGTAAGAAGGACACTGGACAGCACTGTATTGAATTGAGCTGGCTCACTTGCACATGCCACATTGACAATTTCATAACAATCGTCCTCCCAGGAGCTGCACTGCCACGGCAGGTTCTCATGTCTGCCGCACCTGAAGTGGTGCGCTTTGCCTCGGAATGGAGTCTTCCAGATTTTGAAGAAACTACTGCAATTCATCTGTTGACACAATCCAGTGAAGATACGCCAGGGGTAGTCTGGCTTCCAACACATATGTTCTTTCTGGTTAATCCGAACTTCACCAACACATTTATTCGACGTTTTTATTTCTGGGATGCCTAAGAACAAACACACATTTGCAGGCACACACACACACACACACACACATTTATTTACATTTATGGCATTTATCAGGCGCTTTTATCCAAAGCGAATTCCATTCCCTACCTACAGGGGACAGTCTCTCTGGAGCAACTGGGGGTTAAGGGTCTTGCTCAGGGACCCAGTGGTGGTGTGCTAAGGGTAGGATTCGAACCTATGACCTCTTGGTCTACCAGGCCACAATCACACCATCACCCCTACTAGGTCACCATTACCCGACACACACACATTATAGAACTATTTTAACAGACAGTGTAAAGGCACTTTGGAAGAAATTAAAGAATCTGTAGCAAGGGTTTGGCAGAGGGTAATTCTTACTGTTACACTTAATGCTGAGCTGCTGGAAAGGTACAGTCACAGGCTTGCAGTTCCACCTGTTGGAAGTCCTTGAGCAATTATAGCCTGTGTTTGATGCTTGCTCATTTGAGAAGATGTCCAGTGTATTGTTATTACTGTGATTTCCACACTGCAGATACTGACACAGCTCTTCACGTTTTTCAGCTGTCCATCCTTCTTTGCTTACAGCAGACAGTTCATTTTTGTCCACAGCATAGACATTACCTGAGCAGGCCTTGCTAATACTGTTGAGGAGTAATCTTCTATGACCTAGTGAAAAAAGCCAACATCACACATAAAGTACAATACGAATTTATATCAGGATATTTTGCAATATATCTGCTATTAACAGGCTGTTAACAGTGAGAATAAAGTATCACAAAATTGCTATCCAGAATGTCTCATATTTCAGAAAAGATAACAAAATTTCAGAGCAGATCAATTTCAATCAACTATACCGAATGATCAAACATGTAATTATAAATAGACTTGCGATATATTATTTATCCATTTGTATATTTAAAATCGTATATTTAAAAATCCTATTAAATGCTAAAAATAACTAAACATAAAAAATCCAATGAGTGTCTGGTTTATAATACTTATATCTGGCAGCCAGATTAAATCATACTAAAACAATTTATGTTTAAAAATGTTAATATAGCTCGATATTACCTAAACTGGCCTGATCCAAAGCATTTATGAGATATTTATTAATAAAAAAATATTTTATTTAAATAAATGCAAATCCAAATAATAATAATAATAACAATAATAATAACAACAACAACAACAACAACAACAACAACAACAACAACAACAATAATAATAATAATAATAATAATACCTTGACAGGTGATTCTGCCAATATGGCAGCTCTGAACTTTAGTGCCAGTAAAATCACATGTTTCAATATCTTTTGTACAGGTGATTTTTGAGAGTCCATTAGTTGTAGAAACATTCCAGGGTTTTTCGAAACTGAGAGCATTTCCACACCCTTGGCTTTGGCAGATGACATTTTGAGTTTTAGTATTGAGACCATCTGTGCATATAGGGTGCCACTCTCCAAGGTAAAACAACTCAACAATTCCAGCGCAGTCGTATCTTGGGTCTTTAAACTGGACTTTCAGACTCCCTATGAAAGAGAACATATTTATAAAAGTCAATTTCAACTTCAGATTTGTCCAAGCAAAAGTCAAGCAAAATTAATGAATATAGTCACAGAGTCATGTACAGCCATCAATCAATTTATCAAGTATATATTTGCATCAGCACTGACACTTATTGGAGTTTCTTAGTACTAGTGTACATTTGGACAAAAAAATCATATCTACTACCTAATAATGCACTCTCAGAGTTAACAGCAATGCATATTTGACATAATGATTAGTGATCACCTGAATCAAGACTTATTTAATAAGGAAAAGTGCTGTAATGCTGTAATCGACACTCTCTTCTTACAATGAGACAAGTTGGATGGTAAAATGCTACTAGAAGTACTGCATAATTTCTCTTATTTTTGTCTGGAAATTATGGAAATTATTGTCAGCAATTCTTAAAAACTAAGGCACAGCTCTCATTCCAATTTTGTAGAGGTCTCTTATGTTTAGCAGAGCTGATTTATATACATACATCATATTAGATCTAATTTAGATCTACACTGATTTGTATTCAGATTCATTTGATAATAAGACTATCGATTGCAATGATTTTAATGATGGTGTAGTTGTTTCAGTACCACAGTCAGTGCAGTTCTTATGCTAACATACTGATGTTACAATATAATCACACCTGTGCAGAACACTTGTGCGCTTTCACAGCTTTTCAACTTTGATGGTTCCAGGGGCACAAAGTTACACTGGTTAAGCTCCTGTCTTTCGTTACGGCAGTGAATGCTGGCCACTGTCACTGTTGACCCGTCATTCTTGTAGTCCCAATCAAGAGCTTTCCCACAGCCCAGGTTGTCACAGAGCATGGTGGACTTTTCTTTTGTCCAGGTGTCCTTGCATATCCCACATGTCTTGTTCCTGCACATCGTCACCCTTCCCCAGCACTGCGATTGTAGACTCACCTCATCACGACCTGAGAAAACAAACACCAGTATCTAATAAAGACAAAACATTCTACAAACACCACTTCTAATAAGAAGATTTGGAACAAGGTTGGAGGTGTTATTTCAGACCCCTTCCCCACACTATGAATCCCTTTAATGTGTAGTTCACGATGCTACTGCATTGATTGTTGCCAGTGAACCCCTCTCCTAAAATCTAAAACGTACATGTCAATGGACGAACATTTTGATACATTTGCTACTATATATTAGGGCTGGGGAAGTGAACGCGTTTTATAATATGTGACCTGATCTGGCAAAATGAGTTACAGTGACCCAAAATTAAAAAACTGAGGTTTCAGTTTCAGGATCATTTTCATCTTTTCAATGATACCATTGGAAAGATGAAAATAAACCTGAAACTGAAACCTCAATTTAGAATTTTTGGTCACTGTAACTCATTTTGCCAAAGTATAAGCTTAAAAATGATATATTGGTCTAAAAGCTGTATCTTAAACGGTTGTCAAGTTATGTTTGAATTTTGGTAGCACAGCACCATTTTCCAACTGAAAAAACGAGAAAATCGCATTTAAAGTTTTTGCCAGTTTTTTGTTGATCTCTTTAACAATCCATAGCATTGAAAGAGATGCACCCAGTATTCAACAACACAATTTTCCTACAGGCATTTAGATATTCAGAAAAATATATTAAATCAAACTGATGCTTAAATTATTTCAAAATATGTATTAAAATCCTATCAAATAATTCATGTTTTTGTATGTACATTGCTGTACGTTTAAAATATAAGTGCATAATACACTACTTCTAAATTTATTACTGAATTTTGTTTATAACAATGCAATAATTGCAGTTAATTGCAGAAAATCATGTGATTAATCGACACCCAGCATGACTATATGTTTTAAATGAATAATTATACTGACAGTATGACAGTAACATTCAACAAAACATTTTTTTCTAAAGTTAGCTAATGGGAAACCTATATGTCCTCTATTGATACTGTAGGTAAGTGTCAAGAAACTCTCAGTTCATATCTGTTTGTAAATACAAGAGGAGGTATTTTACTTTGGTGATGCTACATAGTCTTTTTCTGAGACAAGAAAAACATTCCAGTCATTTAGTACATTAGTTTGATCTAGAACTCAGACCTGTTCTGACCTGGTCAATGTTTTTTCCTAATCATTAATCTCGACTTGAATACATCTGAATATGATGCCTTTTTTTGTGATGTTTTACAAATAATGCTATCAAATATAACAACTCTCCTCAGGCCTAAGCTTCCACCACACGCACATACAGAGCAGTTATCAAGTTTATCTATTTACCTTGGCATTTCACTTCAGGAACACTGGAGGTAGAAGAATTCAGATGCAATGGGGGGATGGTGGTAGTATTTGGCTTATATGAGAATGACTGTACAGGCCCACAGAATAGTTGCTTGCAGACTTTTGCAGCAGTTATATTGTCCCACCTGTCTGCCTCTGTTAAGAACCGATGTTTCCCTGCAGATTCAACCCCCACAATCCCCTCGCATGATGAGTTACCCTTTAAGAACCAGAGCTCCTCCTCTGTTGAAGAAGAGGGTGACAGAACACACATTATTATACATATTTAAGATGCTTGTTACAATGCACACGCATCTTAAGTAGATACCATATGTATTGTATTACTTAAAGAAACAACTAAGTCACATACTTTCACAGAAGATGTTGACCGTAGATTGGGTTGCAAGAGAAGAAATCCTTTCTCTTTTGCAGAGTGACAGGTTGGCTAACTTGTCAACACACTCCACCTTCCAGTTCAGAACATATAAATGTGGATTTTTGATGAAGAGGTTTGGTGGAACCTCCACAGCCAAGTCCCCACAGCCAAGTTGTTTACATATCACATGTGAATTTTTCTCTGACCAACCAGTAGAGCTCACAGTCCAGCTCTGACCCTCAAACTTGACTTCCAGTCGTCCTGAGCAGCTGCTGAAACCGTCCTTCAGACTCACATTCTCAAAGTCTGTCAAAGACAGCATCATAGCTTGAGTACATAGAGCATTGTGCCTTTGGCCTCATAAAACCATTGTGTAAGACTGTTCAGTTGCAGGAGAGATAGCATGTGCTTGTTAAATGTTATTTTAAAAACATACAGTATATGCAAAAAAGCCTTAATGGACAGGGTTGGGCACAATACTTTAAAACAGATGGGCTTACTGAGTACTAAATACATGGTCCTAGACATATTTAGTGCTGTATTTTATCAGTGTATATAAAAAGTATTGTATTTAAAAAAAGGTGTTCACACTATTATTCACTGTTACTGGTTGGTTATAAATCTGTCTTTAATTGTTTCTGCTGTTAAGACCATTAATTAAATGATCCTGTTATTATAATAACACTGAGAGGTCTTCAAGGTTATAATGGGCCTGTTTAAGCCCCCCCTGGACTTTTTATCATTTACTTTATCAATATGTCCAGAATGAAACTGAGGCTCGTCTGCATCACTCTTAAAAATTCCACTGCTGAGGAGACTGATCAATCAAGTTTATCCCTCAAAAGAGCTTATTAGCAATGAGATAAAAAAAATTAGTAAATAAAAGAGAAAAAAAGGACAAATTTGGTTAAGTTCTTTTTAAGGGTCTGTCTAGCTAGTGTGCTCTTATTTGCCCCTTCAGCAATAAGTTTAACAATAAGTATTGGTGCTGTTTCTTTATAAAAAAGCGAATGAACATGGAGTGATTACAGATCCTTAGTCCTTGTGTATACTAGATACATATTCCCAGCCTTTGCATTCCATTACACCACAAATGTGATTATAGATGCAGGCCTTATGAGCTGCATTGGGTTTCTAAGAATAGTGTCTACTAAACTGTTTGTGCACATAACCAACCCCGCTCCAGAACAAAGGGCTGAGCTTACCTGAACATGTGACTCTGGTGGTCCTGCATTTCTGTTCCTCATATTTGGCCAGACACTCCCACAGTGAGTCTTCATTTCCACTGCAGTCCACCTGGCTGAGCAGTCCTTTGTCTGTGATTTTCCCTTGCGAGACTGCGACCAAATGACTGCACTTCAGCTGCTTGCACACCACCTTCCCAATGTTATTTAGATCTGCCTGAAGCAGGTCATCGGAGCACACCATGCGCTCAGTCTCATTTACTTTCACGTAGACTTCCCCGAAACAGTTGCCACTCAGGCCCACTTTAACACGGTCTGAAAGTAAAGTGGCCCGTTATAGTCATGCATTGAATGTGCAGTTCTAGATAAAACCACATTTAAATTTTTACAAGTTTAAGATGGGCAGAGGGGAAGCACTGTGCAGTAAAGAGCTTCTTTAGGACCTGTAACTAGGAATTAATGATGTACATCCAAGCTTACCTGTACATGTGAGGTTGATGGTCCCAGAGTTGTTGAAATGTTGTGATTTTCCACATCTCAGCTTAGAACATGTGTCATCAGCATTTATGTAGCCACCATCTGAATATTTGACAGGAGTCCATTCAGCATTTGATATGCTATTCTTTTCCTCCAGAATCCCTTGACAGGCATTGTCTTTGTCACCTTTCAGTCTCATCATTTTATGGTCTGTTGAATGAAAGTTTGATTCTAACTGAGAGATTCCACCAGGCCTGCATACAGCTCAGATCCTATAACCTCAGAAATTGTCCAAACGAATGTGCCCTCCTACTACCAACATTAGGTAGATTAGGCAAACTCATAAGAAATGTGTACATTTAGAATAAGAAACAATGAACAATCAGTTTACTGATGCAGTTATTGATCAACAGTGATCGCTAAAAACCTAATACTAATCAGTAGGGGTGATCAGATCTGTCTCGCGAGACCGTGACGATATCCTTGCGTTACTAAAAGCCGCGCCTGTGAAGAAAACGGAAAGAAATTCAGTTCG
>JBBPDH010003975.1:0-11552 GCA_037974565.1 Clupeocharax schoutedeni
CTGGGTTTCCCTGCTTAGGCTGTTGCCCCCGCGACCCGACTCCGGATAAGCGGAAGAAAATGGATGGATGGATGGATCATGGATACATGGATACACAATGGACACATGATGGGAAACAGCTTGAAGACATTTGACAAGATGTGCTATAATAAACGCATGATAGAGGAAACAGCAGTTTGTTCAGGGCACTCAAGCATTCTCTTTTTGTACTCCCATCCAGTCAGCTGTGTATTATTGTGTATTATTTCACAGTTTTAGATTATGCATTAGAGACTTACCTGGAACAGTTGTAGAACTTGCTTCTGGAAAAGAAGTAAAAAAAGGACATTTAATTCAAACTCTTTTTAGCAATGGTGGACAATAGCAAGTATTTTGTCACATCAGTTCATGTAAATAAATTTGACATCTTTGAGACTTTTACCCTCACTACATTATATTTCCCAATATTTGCCCATATACTGCTCCCTGGGTGCCCCTCATTGTTCACAATGTGTGCTGTGGTGTGTTCGCCACTTTACACGCAGCAGGGCAACACCAACTACAGGACAACTCCATCTGCCTGTGACAGTGAGCAGCAAGTAAGACCACCCTGCCACCCAGCGATAAGGTTCTCTACCTGACCATAGCTGATGTGGGGAGGACTTTGCTCAGTGTTAACCCATGAAAAGGCAGACAGAATTCCTGGCCAAGTGTATTTCTCTGAAAAGCTCTGTCATTCCAACATGCTTCAAAGCCACCATCATCATCTCCATGTCCCCAAGGTTTCAGTCTACTTTAGTTTACTTTTGTCTACCTTAATGACCCATCGCATCCTTCATCATGCTTCTTTAAGTTGACTTTAGTTGGTCTTGTGTTTGTGTATCTGTGTGAATGTGTAGTTGTAGCATGAGCAATTTCCTGTGGGATCAATATAGTTGATTCTGATTCTGTGAGAGGGTTGTACTGTACTGTTGTATTGTAAGTTGTTAATAAATCTTGTTATTCCATATAATGCAGTGTTCTGACCAAAATTCTATGCTCTAAGCTCTTAGTAACGTTGAAGCAACAGATTGCTGGTCCCCTTCCAGTGATTAGGAAAGGCTTTGGTAGTCTGGAAATGTTTAATGTATAATGTTTTAAAAATGTTTAACCAAACAGTAGAAACATTGAGGCAACAGTTTGGTGTTGCTGGTCACCACCTGCAGGAAGGGTTGTGGTACAAGCTCTGGAACAGACTTTAATATTAAAAAATGATTCTTTACTGTGAATAAAGCTTCGTTTTCTGACTGTGAGTCTGAAGATAATTAAATGTCTCACTATTTTAAACAGTGGTTTCAAGGTTAATTTCTCTTAATTAGTGTGGTGGTATTCCAGCTGTGAAAAACCCTGAGAACGTCAAAGAGTTATTTCCTAACAGTAAAAACATGCATTTGTACTTTTTACTTTATTACAGTTATTTACTTTTAAGTTGATAAAAATGTAAGAAGTATCTTACATTTGGTTTGGAATTAAATACGTTTTGCTTTAAAAATTATACAATGGTAATTGATAGGGCTTCTGACAAATATCTGGAAAAGTATTCTAACTGGTGGTTTTGTATGCAGTAGAAAACATCTTTAACTCACATCTTTAACTTTTGGTTTTTACATTTTTTACTTTTGTAGGAAACTGTGATTAGCCAAAGATAATAATATATATAACAGAATTATTTTAAAAGTGTTTTCATATTCACTCTGTGTTTCTCAAAGAGTTCCTGGTTGTAGACTAGACAGACTAGGAAGTAGACCACACTTTTGCCAAGCTTCTACATTTGTAAATAAAACTGTCCGCAGTCTTTTCTTGTTTCTGTTGCTAACTGCCTGTTCTTTAGAGTGCATATCATTTGCATCCAAGTAGAAATGGCTGTGAGAGAAACAAAAAGTCACAACCAGAAGACTAGGCAGCTGGTGGCCTAGTGGTTAGCGCGTTACCCAATCTGATGGTTGTGGGTTTGAATTGCAACATTGCTTGTGTCATTACTGAGGTACCCTTGAACAAGGTACCGTGCCTACACACACCTCTCTGGGCGCCCACTGCTTCACTTGGTGAATGGTTTAAATGCAGAGAAAGAATTTCACATTGTTCACACGCTGTGCTGTGCTGTGGTGTGTTCACACACGACTATAAGGGGCAACATTGCTTTAAAACAGCAGCCTTTCTTAACATACATGAAGGAGACACTAAGCAAGGAAAGCCAGAATGGCTTTATCATTTCAAAGAGCAGGAGGCAATTGGAGAACAACAATGCTGCCATTTTCTGAATTAATTGCCACACAAGTATGGCAGCAGCGCAGATAGCGAGGAATAGTCCAATGAGTCATAAGCACCTGATGAGACTTATTTTCACCTAGAAGACCAACAAAACATGCCATTTGACATGAGGCTTTGTTTATGTCTGTACTTACAGAAAGTTGAGTAAGTTACCTTTTATCCCCAGAAAGTTATTTTCCACCACTGTTTAGAGATGATAATTTGCTGTACATGTGTCCAGTGATCTGTGCTACCACTCACTCTTTCTCAGAATGCGAAAATCCGCAGAGTCAGGGATTTGCTCATCTTCTCTGTACCAAGACACTTGTAATGGTGGCGTTCCCCTGATCCTGCACTCCAAGACTACAAGTTGTCCCTTCACTGTGCTCACATCATGAAGACGCTGCAGAGATAAAACCACATCCAGTTCTTAAAGGGTCAAATGATTCCCATTTACACATTCTGCACCATCATTATATTATATTTTGAATTTCACCTTGACAAATGTTGGTGCAATGCCTCCATTTCCTGAATACTGGCATGGAGTCTGTGTCTAGAAAAAAAAAATTAGTAAATAGTGGTAAAGCCTGCTAGTACGATTTCATAATTGTTGGTTTTTTTTAACACTGATCATGACTTTGCTTAGTAACATTAGTATTGCTTAACAACGAACACTGTACTTATGTGGGTTTATGTGTGCGTGTATGTGTTTGCGTGAGTGTCTCTGTCCATACTCTCTGAGGGCTCATGCAGAGGGGCTGAATGATGCTTGAGTGTCTTTGCTGGACAGTTTTCTCGGAAGAGGAGGAGGAGGAGTAGGAAGACGTATCTCTGGAACATGAGGAAATGGTTACGGACATGGTAGAGGTCTTCTTCTGCACACTGGAAACAGAAAACATCTTGTCATTGTCAAAAGCTTGACTTAGATTTAAGCACATTATTTGTCTGGAATTCTGCTCATTTTCTGCTCTTTTAACTGGAAGTTAAAAGTTTTCAAAATAAGGTTTTGCACTGCACAACAACAGTCATCAGGATACAAAAATGTATTTATGTTATGTAGGAACAGGTCACTAACAAAAAAGCATGGAAATATTTCCCTAGGTGAGTATGCAGAGTAAAGAGAGCTGTGCCTTACTGTGCCATATTCCAGACCTCAGGTGATGTTGAGCCCACTCTGTACTGCCTAAAAATAAAATAACCAGCATTTAGAACATCTTGGCTTGATTGTTAAATAACACAAAACCTCATACATATACACTGACAATCTGATTTCCTGAGCTTAAAAGTAAATTAAAGAAAAAGTGAATGTCTCACATGTAAGTTGTGCGTAGTTACATGCGCAGTTAAAGGAAACAAAGTGTTATTTAATATACTCCCAATCATCTACTTCAAAATCACACATATTAAGTTAGATTTACTAAGGAGTATGCAAATATAATAATAATAATAATAATAAAATGTTGTTGATATTATTATTATTAATTAATTAATTAGTTTTTTATTGGCAACCGAAGACACACATTTTCACTGAAGACTTAGGATGTCTACATGTCCATGTAATACACTGACTTACCTAACACAAACTTAATAATAATAATAATAATAATAATAATAATAATAATAATATATTATACAATGTATAATAATATTATTCATATGAGTGTTATTAATTATTATTATATTTTTTGTTGTTGGTTATACCATTCAAAGGTTTTGCATGCACCACATGTGTGTACTTGAAGGGAGAATATGCACTAAACATATATTAAAAAGCCATATTAGTTCTTCCACACAGTATGTGTAAATATGTTGAACTCACAATCTGATTCACTGCAGTCTATCACATACAGAATTGGTTCTCAGCTCTGTTCCTTGCATAGTGGTTTCTCTGGATTCTCTGAACCACAGAGGATGAGATCTCCAAATTCTTTGCAAATGCATGTTTGCCTGTACAGTCTTTCACAGTGGTGATCACCTCCACATATTTTCTTCCTCAGAGAGTCTGCCACTCTGGATTGCTCTTAATATCCAGTGATGTTACTGAGCTGTTGCCAATTAGCTTCATTACTTGTGAAATTTTGCACCTGGTGCTTTTAGCATTTAACATTTCTCACACAAACTGCATCTGCAGTCTTTCTAAAAGATGAAACCACAAATGATGAAGGCGAAGGAGCTTCTTATAGGCACAACAGCGAACCACAACCGCTTGTCCCTGAAAAAATGCTCCTTTTTCTCAGAGTAATGATAAAGAAGGTAAGAGAGCACCTTTCAGCCAAAAAGCATTGCAGAATGACCTGAATGCAGCTCAAACAACAATTAAGCAGGTGTGCATTTAAAAATGAACACAAAATGATGAATGATTATGAATATACATGAATACAAAGGTAGATATCAGAGGAGAATTGTGTTTCATCAACAAAAAAGTGGGAAGATGATAGACACTTTGACAAAAGCATACAACCAAAAACTATAGTACCTAAAAAGGTGTAGGTCCTTGCAATACCTAGAAAATCTCTTTAAAAATATATAATAGTACAGAAATTCAAATGTGGATGTTCCTTCTCACTCTGTGTGCAAATGAACAGACCAGAACATCAAAAAGTCCTCACATATGGTTCAGGATCCACAAATTTGACCTGTATTATGTTAGTCTTGCCCCTGCTACCCTCCAACTCCACACAATCCAGCATCCCAAATTCAAAGCAACATGACACTTCAATATGCAAAGCATGAAGACAACATGTCTCATGTGATACTCTTAAAGCAAAAGCATTGAAGTAGCATTAGTTTCATGATATTCATCGGTAAACTTAAGTTATCACATAATCATAGCAAACATTGCATTTAACAAATGTTGCACTAATATAAACATTGACAATGCACTGTGAGAAGCAACTTATTTGTCTCTTTAACTACCAAAGAATAAAAAAACACCCTGCCGAATAAATCTCACTGATCATGAATAAAGGATTTGCTAACACACAAAGTTTTGTGGATAAATACTGAGAGTACTGCGTTTCAGTAAACAGAAAACAGAAAATGAACATTAGCATTATTCAAATGATACAAAAACCTACAAAATAAAACAACCAAAGGCTCAACTGCTGATTGTGTCTAATATTCATAGAAGAGAGTAGCCGTGTGACAAAAGAGCATAACAACAATCATTCATCAAGGTCAAATCCAATTAGAACCACTGTTTGAGCCACAGTAACTATATTCATTGCTTATTACTCTGTCTGTGTTGGTGCTTGGTCCCTTGAACTGTGCACAGAGAGAACCAAGAGGAAACCCGATCAGAGTGCACAGGGCTAATTTTGTTGCTGTTATGCATGGTGGATTTAGAAACCCAAGGTGTAGGATAACCTCCCTCCCCTCGCCTGTCCCGGAATGTCAGCGGCTGCGACAGCATGGCTCACACGTTCTCTGATACCTTTATATTTTAATAAAACCTTATGTGCTAGCATACCTTCTATACAACAGTTGCAAAACAGTAAGAGCAACAAATATTCATTCATCTTATTGAAATCATTCAATGAAACAATTAACAAGTTTACGTTTAGAATTAATATGGTCAGAGTGCAAGTATTTAGATTTCATTTATATAAAATGTATCAATCAAATAGTTAAAGGAACAAGCAATGCATAGTGCTGAAAGCAAAAAGATTCTTGAGGAAATATCTAGACTAAATGACGGGCGTTTTTTGAAACTACTCGTGACTAAAGTCAGGGAAAGAACAAATGAATGGATGGATGGATGGATGGATGGCTGGCGTTTTTTGTTCCTTTCTTTTCTTTTGTCTGTCGTTTTAAGTAGTACATGCTATATGCCCCCCCTTTATGTGTTGATGTTAAGTTGGGGCGGATTGTTTTATACAGCATATTGTTTGCTGCTTAATTCACTATTGCTCCAAAATTTGTTATTTAAAATTAAAGTTGTCCTCTGAAGAGATGTGGAGGCGTTTAAATAAATAAATACATAAATAAATAAGTAAATATAATATATAAATAAATAGATAAATATAAAAAAATAAATATATACATAAATATCTTACTGTAGATTTACTTACTGTAGGTGTTATCAGTTTAATAACTAACAATAAGTTTAAGCCCGATTGATGTTAAAATTGTCAATATTTTACTAATTTTTTTATATTATATTCAAATATACTCATAAATACTTAGTGGCTTCAATTCCATGTGAAATACCTGAAGGTCTGTTTTTTTTAAATTATATATTAAACATACACACACCCACACACACCCACACACACACACACACAGTTTATATTATGTAGATTATTAATAACATTGTCATTATTAATGTCACTGTCAATATGCAGACCTCAGTTGTATTATTATAATTGTTGTTGTTATTAATATTATTATTATTATTATTATTATGGACATCTACCTTCCTTTCCCTTGTGGGACTAATAAAGGGTTCTTATCTTATCTTACCTTTTTTTTATAATCTTCCTGTCAAGTGTATTTCAAACCACAATCAGCCACATGATGTAACTGTCTTCTTCATAAGTCTTTGTCATTTGCTTGGCCGGAATTAGGTGAATCAGACAAGAGAAGCAACAATTATTCAGTGTGCTACCTGGATATACATATACAAAGATTTTAGAATAGGTTAAATCAAAAACACAATAATACAATGGTAATTCTGACAGCCAAGATTATTTAGATTGTTTACACTGTTCACTTAACTGAATTCCAAAATTGAGTTCAATGTCAATTCAACTGATTACAAATTCAGACTTCTCTATGAATCATTTGAACTACTTTGATGATGCTGTGTTGCCCCTGTATTGGCACTGTTAATATGTCAATTAGAACTGAGGGACTGTAGTCAAAATTGTTGTTGTTAATGAAGACTAATGAATGAAAAGACTGACTGGAATTACACCACTTTCTTTTATATTAAATAATTATACTAAAAGAGTATATGAAAAGTGACCTTTCACAAAATTAATCACATTTATTTTGATGCAAACTGTTGCTGTTGCTGTATCACAGAACATTTCCACACGTGTTGCTTTCAGCTGAGGCAATGAAGTCAAAATTATTATTGTTATTTTTGCTCCTAACGAATCAGAATCAAATAAGACAAATAATAAATGAGGGACAGATTGTAATCATAGCACTTTTGTGATCGAATCTTATGCTTGATAATACTAATACAAAGACTACTAGTAGTACTTTTACTACAATGATCATCATCTTCGCCATCATAAGACGGCTTGCAGAACACTTTATAGCACCCCCTTCAAAAATAAAAACTATATATAAAACTATATCAACTGATGTTACATATTTGATGGGTTTAATATACAGTATAGGAAAAAATAACACCTAACATATACAAAGTATCATCATTTTTGACACGTTTTTCCAGAATGTCAGTATAATTGTGTATTAAATTGTGAAAAAACTCACTAATTTGACTGTTCTTAATATATCATATTGGTAAATCCATTAATTGCGTTGTTATACACATAATTCAAAAGTAGTGTATTGCATACTTTTATTTTTAAAGAACTGCTATATGAACAAAACTGCAATAATATTTGGTTTGCAAACACTTTAAACAAATAAGGTGCTTTTTAACAGCAGTGTTCTCTTTAACACAGTTGCAGTTAAAATGTTTCTTATAAATCTCAACTTAAACATTTATGTAATCAAATCAAATATGAAACCAAACTATTTGCCCCTACCAGGGCATTCACGTTTTATCCAGTTTGTTATGGAAAAACAAGTTACCTTCAGTGTCCAGACTATGTGGCGCGCAACAATTATAGCAGCTGCAAAGGTGGACCAACTCCAAAGAAAAGTCTATGTATCTGAATGCAGTATCATCAAAGGCCCTGTTGGTGTAATTGCCAGGCTCTTGGTCTCATCTTGTTATATGGACAAAATATTATATGGACAAAAGTAATGGGACTCCTGACCCCCGCGAATATCAGCCAAGACCTAATGCGTTACACGCCCTGTGCACACATGACCACAGAAATGCAACCAACTTTCACTAAATTAAAAAACAATTAAAAAAACCCTGCGTTATCCCGAAGTAACGGATGGGTTAACGTGATAATGCGTTAACTTCCCCAGCCCTAATATATGTATACAGTGTATACACAATGTGCGTGTACTGAACTGAAAGCCACCTTGTGTTCAATTACAATACAATTTTTACAATACTATATATATATATAGCACTGTAATTACAATGTTTTATATACAATATGCATACTACTTTATTTACTTTTTAAAAGTAAGTTATATTGCAGTTACGACATGCTGACAAGTTGTTAGAAGCTTAATCAGATCCATGCTTTAACCTTAAGTGCAGTATTAACATCAGTTTCATATAATACGTTATAAGTGTCTGTAGAAACTGTACAAATATTATCTAGCCAAAATGGCAAACTCATTCCTTTCGAACAGCTCAGAGTATGCTACCTATAAATGAGGCATTACCCACTCCATGCAATACCAGAATCCTTATTCCTGCTTCTCCATGTTATTTAGGGGTGAGTAACATTCCAAATCTCAGATAAAACTGAAAATCAGCCCACCTTGATTTGAACCTTCTTGTTCCTCTCACTGTCAGGTTGTTGTCTACGTAGGGAATGAGATGAAGGGTGAAGGTGTAGGCAGTAAATTTGGGAGACTAAGAGATATACCACCTTTACTGTAGAGTGGGGTGGGAGAAAAAAAGGAAATGAGTGCAAGCAAAATGCTCAGGTTACAGCTCCTCTTTCCGTCTAAGCTGACTCCATAGTTAGTGAGTAAACTAAAGACTCAAGTCTCAAATATAGCACATGTCCTTACACCTCCTGCCATAGTGACTGAAATAGCATGTTGAACAAGCTGCAACTGGAGGAGAATCTCATTCTGGCAAAATTTGGTTTTCCACAAGAAATCCTGTCCATAGACATTAAAGGTCAGTTTAAAGTGTTTAACCTGGAATGCACCAGTCTCTGACTCCCCAAAAGCAGCAAAACTGCTATTGTTCATTTGTGTAAGTACTGTCTGCAAGATGTGTGCATCAAGAAAAACTTGTATTTTCATTTTCCAGAACAGAATTTGTTGGAAGACCACAATAAACTTCGGTGGACTCTGGAACTGGTTAAACATAAAATCTCTCTATGAAAGACATTGTAAGTAAAGGAACAATTCAAAATCATAGCTGTGCATTTTTAATAAATTGTTGTAGGATGCCTCAGTTGTGGTTGCTGTACATTTTGAACAGGATGGCAAAAGTAGGACACCAGTAATGTAGGATGACCATGACATTACAAGACTTAATGCATGCCAGATGTTCAAAATGGGAAAACAGTATTTAGCACTGATAATTCAGCATGATAAAATTAATCATAAGTCCATTGCAGTCCTGGATCATACTACTATACAATACTACAATAAGGCATAGAGCAATTTGCCCCAGAATTATTGTTTTCATCAAAGGGGACTACTGATAATACTGCTATTACTACTTAAATAACATGAATAAAGATTCATAATTAATATAGCTAATTCTTAGGTAATTTAATTTTGTTAATTGGTTTTTGTTTGACTAGCTTAACTTCCAGCTTAACAGTAAAGGTTTGATTCCAGCTAACTGATGCTTTACTAACAAATGTTAATAAGTTAAATACTTGCAATCAAACCTGGAATCAAACGATTAGTGAAATGGTAGCTGGAATTTAATGTTTGGAGCTTGTAGCCAGCAGACTCCAGTTGTCCCCAATAGCAAGGTTTAAAATGACTTATTTGCTTTGCAAACAGGAATGGATTTTGTTAAGACCCATTAGTTGATTAGTTTATTTTTATGCAAACAAATTTTGTGAGAAGTAGAAGATGTCCTAAATGTCATGACTGTCAATCCATGAAAACAGCCTACTAAAGATGTAGTATATGGAAGTAGAATATACATATACAAGAATAGTTGATTTAGATACAGCTGGAAAGGGATACAAAGATTTTTAAAATTCACCAGTCAAACAAATCGAGACATTTCTTGACTGTGGTTACTGTAAGAAGAAGTGGGCATGCATTCAGAATGACCCTAAGAGCACAATGAAGACTCATCAATAAGAAACAGCCCTGACTGACAAAGATTTGAAAGAATCATTGGAACTGGCTAATGTCTCTGTCAGGAGTCTACAGTATGTATAACTTTGAACATACAGGGTGTTAATGGCAGAACACCATGAAGAACATTGCTGCATGCCTGATGTTTGCGAAAGAGCACACTGACACTCTGGCAAAATGTTCTGTGGACTGATTAAAACTACAGTAACCCCCTGGTTTTGCACTGATCAGTCTCACATGGAATCAGGCTCAGGCGGAATCAGAACCGAACTGATAGTTGTACTTGGAAATCACAGCAATGATTTTTTAAATGCATTTTAGTTCTAAATTATTAAGAGTATAATTGACTAATTTTGTAACAAACAGTAATCCAAATATAAAGTGGCGCCCCCCCACTAAAGGCGCCATTGCGGGGCACCCAAAAGGAACTGGGAAGAGCTAGGAAACAATAACTCACAAGCCAGCAACATCATATATATTTAATGTCATAAAATTAATAATTGCTTGCCTAATTGTTTATAATGAATCATTCAAAGTGGGTTTCAGGTCTGGGTTCCTATATAAACACACGAACAAACTCAATTGTGTGTTCTAGACAACAGAAATAGGACTGTACCATAAAACATAGAATATTCAGCAATTGTCATCAAGCTGTTCTTTTTGATTTCTAACAATGTAACTGTTACTCTGGTATGATTCTTAATAATCAGTTACAAGACTCTAACAACTCATAATTAATCAGATATACAGCATGAAATATTCATTGTGATTCTACATTAAATGTTTGTTAATTAATGGTTTTGTCGAGGCCATTCTGCTAAATTTCAGGAGTATATCATATGAGTGTGTTGTTTAAAACAAGACAAGTAGCTTGGCTGGATAATTTGCATTGTAAAACCTCTATGGCAAGTACAACCTGCTTAACACTATTTTGTAGAAGGCATTAGTGTTGAGTCCAGCCCAGTTTATTGTTTAGGTGATCACCAAGGTACTTACAATATGACAAATATGACAAATATTGCACAAATCTTAATGTGCAATACCTGTTACCTATGTGCAATACTTTTTGATTCCAAATACCTCTTCTATCTTGATAACTGCACTTTTGTAATTGGTATTTATATATATATTTGAATATAACTGCATTTGTAACTTCTTCATAATTTGTATTCTCATAATTC
>JBBPDH010003994.1:0-11551 GCA_037974565.1 Clupeocharax schoutedeni
ATTATCAGGCTAAAGATCTCAGATGCTCCTAACTGATAAAATAAATAAATACACAAATAATCTGATTTTGGTTAGAATAATGCAGGCAAACCAAAAGTCCCCCTGGTCTTTACATACTGTAATATATAACAATACATCCACAATCCAATATCTGGCTTATATTTGTGCAGCCTTAGAGCGAGTACCTGAACGGTGAGCGCTCGGCTCTCAATCTCTTCAGTGCAGCGCTGGACAATAAAGGGAACCTTGTGCGGCGGCTCACTGGGCAGCAGCGAGATCTCCACTCCGAACAGAATCCCCCGTCTGTGCTCACACTCTGTCTGGCAAAGATCCAGGCACTTCCGATGCACAGCAAGGCCACACTGCGGAGAGGACAGACAGGTATGTCCAACACAATCGGGCTAGTAAAAAAAAACACGGTCAAATAAAAAAAAAAAGTGTGTCCTATTAATAATATATGAAGGCAAGAACTCTTTGTAAAAGGAGGTTCTTCACTTACTAAAGATATTCAGTGTATACAAAGGAGCATTGCAACAATCATGACATACCAGTCATGCCAAATAACCAGTGCTTTTTGGTGTATTTTTACATCTGACATCTAAACGAAATGATAAAATTCATGAAACACATCTGCAGTGTTTTTATTAGCCAATATAGGAGGGAAAATAAAATGACTTGGCCTTAAACAAAGAATCAGTCCTATTCAAGTAACATGAGTCCAATAGAGGGCCACACTGAAAGTAATAGACAATAGAGTGGGTATTTGTGTTAAATATTATTATGTCCTATTGATACATGTGTAACACAAACCATTTTAAATACAGCATGAATTAATTTAGGTTTGAGTCATTTACATAATAAAGTTACAACAGAAAATCAAAACAATAAATTGGCCCATTGCTGATTGCAAGTTTGGATCAAAAATCTGCAGATTCTGATCTTGGCCCCTGCATCGCTAATACAAGCGCTTTTAGAAGGCTTTTTAGAGGCTTTTAGAAAATATAATCATGCATGGTATTACATGTCTACATATTGTAAGCCAATGAGTGGCTAATGGGTTCTATGTTGCCTCTTATCTTCTCTTACCTCCTCGCACTCAATGCCATTGACCAGAATGAAGTTTTCGCATTGTTTGCATTTGGACATTTTGCTCTTCATTTTCCTGAGCCGGTGAGTGAGAGCTGCGCGGGACGTGGTGCGCACTTTGGGGCAGCTGCCATTGCTGTCATTTAAAGGATCTGCACACTCTAAGTGGGGGAAAACAGATGTAGTCATCATCCAGATCGTACACCATAGTCCAGGGATTTCAAGCTCCAGTCCTGGAAGGCTGGAGTCCAGCACAGTTTGATGTTTCTCCTCAAACACATTCACTAAACCTGGCCATTAACTGGTGAGGTGAACCAGAAGTTTCTGAGCAGGGAAATCACCAAAACCTGCTGGACCACAGACCTCTAGGACTGGAGTTTGACAGCCCTGCCATAGTCCTACAGTCAAATGTGGGTGGTGGGCCACTCTCACCTGCTTCAGTGTTAATGTCTCTCTCATCCAGATCATCAGATGACATTGTTCCAGTTGAAGGGGCTTTGGGCAGCTTATGATTCAAATGGGCTTTAGGAAAGAATATTAAGAAAACAGTACAAATCAAGCAAATGTCACTACATTAATACACAGCATGGGAGAGGATTGAACATAATGGTTAGATTACCTGGACTTGAAAGAGATTCAAGGCTTCCTCCCATACTCTCACTGTCACTGTAGCCAATGCGCCCTGTTCATCAACAGAATCAATATGTAACATTCTTTATATTTCATGGCAAAAAACAAAACGTAAAAACAGCAGAAAGCAGGACGTACTTCCATCACTAATGGTGCTGCCACGTCTCGTGTCGTCTAGTAGGAGATACGAGTCTTGGGGAGACATCAAGGGGTTGCTTGGTTTACGCCGCCCCATCGGAGGAGTCCTGCCGAAACCAAAGCAAGTAGCAGCTACTTTTTAAGAAAAGTATCATGAAGATAAACACGAATTGAAGGTTGAAGAGGATAAACACGAAGAAGGTTCTACAAAAGAACAGTAAAATGTCCATGGTTCAATTTCTCTATAACTTTAACAGATCTTTGAGATCTTGCATTGATTTTAATGTTGTTAGTAAATAACACGTCTTGGGATGTGGCTGTAATTAAGGTTGTTAATTACAATTGGGAATTATAGTGGAATCATATCAGCACTTTGGCAGATATTTGCTTAAAAAGTGAATAATCACCCCCAAACAGATGTTCAGATATGATGGATATTCTAAATGAATATTTGCTGATGTATTTATTGCACTACAGATGAGCAGAAGGTGATGCTGGTTTAAATGTCAGCATTCTCTTCATTTTTACTGCATTTGTAGCCTAAATATGAAATAAATATAAATATTATTTCTCTGTAATACTCATTTTGGTTCTAATGACCTTATTGTATAAATATGTATTGGAACCACTCTCAGCAGAAATGTACCAGAAATTAAGAGCCACAAATTACTACTGGCTCACAGTTCTAATATTGCTGCATCCCTACATGTAATAGGCCTGGGACTTTAAGAGCTTAATGAAAAAAAAATAATTAATTGAATTCCATTAAGTTCCAAATGAATGTCTCATCGCCTCCATGAGGCAAGAAGGGAGTCATTTTCAGAATACAGTCGTTTTAAACCCATTACCCTGAAAGGAAATGTGAAGGTAAACCCATATTTGTACCGTACAGTTTACACTGAACTCCTGCTGTGATAGAATGAAAAATAGACTGGACAGTAATTCATACACAGGCGTGGTATGAGCTTTCATTTTCTTTGGTATAAGCAGGTAAATACAGTAATAAATTCATATAATTTATAGTTATAAAAATGCAGGGCTTTAAGAACAAAATGGAAAACACGAGGACACTCGAGACGCTCCACGGGGGAAATTCTGGACTGCAGCATCACAGAGCAACAGCCAATCAGCCGCAAGGAGAAACAAATAACGTTCTCAGACTGGCCACTTTCAAACCTCCCGTACAGCAGTATTTCTCCATCCCAAGATGCGTGTTCTTTGTGTTTCTCTCCACAGTAAAAAAAAAGTATAGTTATTTTTCATATGGAAATGTGCCTGAAATTATTTCCAAAATTAGTCCATTTTATTATTCTTACAAATGCGGTGGATATCTGCAGTTTCTGTGTTAGTGCGGACTTTTAGCGAACAATTATTACTTCAATTATTACTGCTCTCAGAAAAATCAGTGTTAGACTGAAATAGTGACTGTTAAAGCTATATGCTCTTTTTCCAAACACAGAATAAACACAAGCCTGGACCTAAACTTTGGCTGAAATTCTAACTTCACCCAAATCAGTTTCCTTACCTCTTGGATGGTGGAATGAACTCTTGGAAGGTGAAATTTTGGAGCGGCTGCTCACGTCGGCTCTTTCTAAACACGTAGTGCAGGTAGGGTTCGCCAGGCTCGCATGGCCTGCAGGTCAGCTCCAGGTTGTGGTAGCCCAGAGGAACTGCCTCCATCTGCTGCCTCTGATAGTAGAACATGTTGATGGTCACCTAGGTATAGATATGGGCTTGTGTTAAAGTAATGCCTCAATACTCATATTCCCTACATGATTTAAATAGGATCAGTTGTGCTAAGCACAACATACATCCAAAGGTGTGTAGACACCTGCTCATCCTCCTGCTCTTATAGAGCTTTATACCACCCAGCTGACACCTGCCACTGGGCATAGTGACCTTAGGCTCACGTGCAGCGGCTCCAGAGCGATTGGAAGTGCTTTCCAGTAGAGATTATTCAAGATTTGCTTGTGCAAGAGAACACCTGGGTCAGCAATGGAAGCAAAGTGGCTAAATTCATTAATCATTTGAAGCCCGCCAGTACTGCTTTGTCTAGTCCTCCTAACTGACTAGTGCCATGTCAGATGGCTTATTTCACATTGCTGCTGTCTTGTGTGATGTTGTTGCACGTTGCACTGTGGGCCTGAGGAACAACCTTACAAGAAGGTAAAATAATGAGACCACTTGACTTTATTTGACTTATTAGAAACAACGTCTGAATATTTGGACATATAATGTACCGGGAAAAACAGAAATGTATGAAGTTCTTGGTTTCATGAGTTGTTGCATGAGGTGTGGTGGACCAAAGTTTTGAGACTTGGTTAGTCCAGTGGTAAAAGATCAGGACCACAACTGAGCTTTAAATCCAATTTGAGCATGGCAAACATAATATATTATATTATAGTTATATCATATATTATTTATATATTATTTCCACAATTTACCACCAAATTTAACATGCTTTTAGTGATATAATGGCTGTTGACTGACTTCCTTCTCAGTTTGCTGTGAACAGGGTTACTTTGTGGTATTTCACAAGAGGCCACAACACAACCAATACTCACAGCAAACAGAGGAGTCGGCCTGCAGAGATTACTACATATTTACCGCTCAATAAACAGTGTGTTTCTGTGATTAAGCAATAGTGGTATAAAAGGCTCAGAAGTCTAGTTTTGCTCCCACCTCTTTCAGGACATTGTCTCCTTGGCAGATCAGTTTTCGGGTATGCACAATGATCCTTTCCTTCGCCTTTTCCAGCTCCTCCTGGTGAGCCTGGGCATCGCACACACACTGCTTGTACAGTGTCTCAGCCTCAGTAACCTAAAAAACAGCAAAATTGTTATTCTTGCTCTAATGCACCTGAGTCACACTTATCTAATTATGAAGCCCTCAAGGGTTGAATCAGGTGCTTTAGGGTGCTGCAGTCATAACACTGCTTAGGATTGTGGTAAGGCTGCCCTCCCCATGTCTTCTATTCAGTCTTCTAGTGTTTGTGGTTGATTTTTTTGTCCGTTAATTAAAAATTAGAGGTGGGCATAGATTATTTTTTTTAAAATCTAGATTAATCTCATTGTAATCTTGAGATTAATCTAGATTAATCTAGATTAAAATGCACCCCCCCACCCCCTAAAATGATCCCAATGCCTGTTTTTATAGTGTAAACCATAAATATGCTTCCAAATGTTCTCCCAGATCACTTTAATTTCATTTGGAACTCAGTTTAATACATTACCCTTAAAGAAAATGTAAATATTAACCTGAGGTTTAAATACGGAAAAGTCAGGAACGAGAGAGAGACAGAGAGTAAGAGAGAGTGAAAGAGAGACAGAGAGAGAGAGAGAGAGAGATACAAAGAGTGCGAGAGAGAGAGAGATACAAAGAGAGCAAGAGAGAGACAGAGAGAAAGAGAGAGAGATACAGAGAGAGATTATCACAGGAAAGAGAGAGACAGAGAAAGGGAGAGCAAGCAAGAGAGAGAGAGAGAGACAGAGAGAGCGAGAGAGACAGAGACAGAGAGAGCAAGAGAGATAGATGATCTGCGTGCTCTGGAAAAGTCACGAACGAGAGAGACAGAGAGAGCGCACGCGAGAGAGCGTGACAGAGAGAGCGAGACAGGTTTAAAACGGGCGTGATCCTGTAAAGTCACAAACCAGAGAGAGAAACAGAGACACAGAGACGCTAAAATATCAAAGTGAAAGTCATCATAGCTTGCGTAGTATAGATCCATCTCCCAACCCAACTTTGTGAATAGATTAACGCCGATATTTTTTTTAATCGCGCGATAAGATTCTCGCGTTAACGCAGCATCTTAACGCCGTTAACGGCCCAGCACTATTAAAAATACTTTCTTTTCTGAGCTAACACTCATGGCGCAAGTTTCCGTTTCATCTTTGTACTGTCTTTTTTGCAGGGGCAGCGGTGATGCCTTTTTTCAGATCTTTTGGTCTCAACTGAGGCACAGCTCTAGGCTGTGGACTATCATAGGCTGCTGTAAAAGTTAATTGCATGTGATACTTATTAGAGTCTTTACTGAGATTGTCTGTCCTCTAAGCACTGGAAAAGCAACACAGATGCTTGCCTTAGTCTGAGCATCATCTCGAGACTTCCTTCTCTTGTCCAGGGTCTTTGAGCCACCGGTCTCTTCCATTCCTTTAGTGGTCATGGCTTTGGCCTTCTCCAGCTCTTCACAGCGCTGTATGTACTGCTGCCGAGCTCGCTTCAGTGCTGTAGCTGCATCATTCTGCAACACAATTACACACACTCACTAATAACAATGCATTTTATTTAAAGGCGCCTCTCAAGGAACTAAAGGATGCCTTACAAGAACAGGAATCACAATAACAATATGTAAAATAATAAAAAGAATAAACAAACACAGTAACTATGTAAATTAGTAAAATACAACAATAATTACATAATAGGGTGTATTCATTAAAACAGGGGTCAAACAGAATATCCAAGTTTAAAAGGTGTGTTTTAAGATGTGATTTAAAGGCAGAAAGCAAATTACTGTTGTTGGTATCATGAGGAAGAGAGTTCCACAAGCTAGGGGCAACTCGGCTGGAGGCTCTAAACCTCATGGTAGTCAAGCGGGCAGAAGATATAATATAATGGGCAATGTGATGGCCTAGTGATTAAGGCATCTGCCCTGTGACCAGAAAGTCCGGGTTCGATCCCTAAGATCGCTAGGCACCGCTAAGGTACCCTGAGTAAGGTACAGTCCCCGCGCACTGCTCCCTGGGCGCCGTGTTCCTGGCTGCCCACTGCTTCACTCGGTGAATGGGTTAAATGCAGAGAAAGAATTTCGTGCTGTTCACACTGTGCTGTGGTGTGTTCACGTATGACAGAATGGTCACTTTCATTAAAACTGATAGAGGAAGAAGATCTTAGAGGTTAGGTATGTAGATCTGTAGAAGTTCAATCTTAAAAGTAAGCAGTAAAATTTTAAAATCAATATGATATTTGATAGGAAGCCAGTGGAGATGCTGGAAGACAGGGGTAATATGTACAATGGAAGATGTTCTGGTAATTATACTGGCTGCTGAATTTCAAACCATCTGTAGCTTGCAATTGATTTTTTGTGGGAGACCGGAGAGAATAGCCTTACGGTAGTCAATGCGAGGCGTCACTAAAGCTTGTACCAAGATGGCCGTACTAGCAGAAGTAAGAGATGTGCGTAGTCAGTTAATATTATGCAGATGAAAGTAAGCAGAGCAAGTGACATTATTGTTCTGAGTTTCAAAAGGGTACTGTCAGTGATAACCCCCAGACTCTAAACATGAGGCACTGGTGAGACCCTGGAGTTGCCAACAGATAGAATTTTTTTTTTGTATCAACCAGAAAAATCTCTCTTTTATCACGATGAAGGAAACAAGTCCTTAATTTCAGCTATGCATGCAGAAAGGTTGGGAGGTGGAAGCGTGGAATCAGGTTTAGTACAGAGGTAGAGCTGAGTGTCATCAACGGAACAGTGAAATTGAACACCACATTTCCTAAAAATATGACCAAAAAGCAAAAGGTATATGAGAAATAGAAGGGGACCTAAAACAGAGTCCTGTGGAACACCTCTAGTAACTGAAGAGGAATGTGAACTGAATTGCTTTAGCTGGACAATCTGAATTCGACCAGTAAGATACGATTTGTGCTAGTAATTCCAATAGAAGTCAATCTCTCCAAAAGAGTATTATGAGAGAGAGAGTATCAAAAGCAGCCCAGTGTCAGCAGCCATCAATAGGTCATTTGTAAATTTGACCAGTGCAGTCTCGGTACTGTGTAAATTGTTCATACAAAATATTACTGCAAGATGAGTATGAACCTGGGTTGCAACAGTTTTTCAAGTATTTTTGCAAGGAATGGTAAATTATAATTTGGAAGTAAGATACTGAGATTATCAAGGTCTACAACAAACTTCTCAAGAACAGAAGTTCTTGAGTTATTAGAGTTATTAGAGCTGTTTTGAGAGATGAGGGCACACAACCAGAAATTAGGGAAGAATGAATAATGTCAGTTATAATAGAGAAAAGGGTAAACAAACGTTTACTAAGTAAGTAGGAGGGGGATCTAACAGACAGGTTGAAGATTTGAATTTTTTTAATAACAGTAGATATTTCTGATTCTGTAGGAAGATCAAAACTTGTAAGATAACAAGTAGGGGGGGCATTATAAAAGGACATAATTTTGTGACACAAATATTAACGTAAATTCAGCCACATTTCCATACGAAAAATAACTATAATTTTTTTATACTTTGGAGAGAAACATAAAAAAAGCGTGCCTTTGGATGGTGAAATATTGCTGTACTCAGAGGCAGATGGTTTGAAAAAAGCCAATCCGAGGACCCTATTTATTTCTCCTTGTTGCTGCTTGGCTGCAGTCCAGAATTTTCCCCCATGGAGGCTTTCGAGTGTTTCGGGTGTTTTTTGTACAGCCCTGTATTTTTATTACTGTAAATTAAATGAATTTATTACTGTATCTGCTTATACCAAAGAAAACACATGTGAATTACAGTACACTCTATTACATTCTAGCACTTTGGGAGTTCAGTGTGTTAACTGTACAATACAGATATGGGTTTACATTACACTTACTTTCAGGGTTATGTATTAAAAATGAAATTAAAGTGTTTTGGGAGCATATTTAGGGTTTATAAAAATAGGCATTTTTAGGCATTTATTTACCACATCACAACAATATGTTTTTTCACGAAACGCAGTTGCTCTTGGAACGTAGCCTCCATGAAAAGCAGGGTGTTACTGGAAACTGTATATAATACATTTTAACACACACACATGAACACATGCACACATGTATACACTCACAGCATACTGACCATTTTCCTCTGCTCCCTCGTCCATTGCTCCTTGAACTCCCGACGCCACTTGTCAATCTCATTACGCTTGGCTGACAAAGCCTTAGGTAAGGACAGCAGTGAATGGAAAATCAGTGCAAGGTAAAAACACTCCTTTGATCATTCAATCCATTTACCTGTACAAGTTTTTTGGCATTTTAGCCTAATTCATATGTGTCCACAAATGGAATCCTCTTTACTATCAATTTTTTTTGCTTTTTTTTTTTTTTTTTTAAAAAGCTTCTTTTAAAGATTTCTGAATCTTTATTCATGATTTCTTCACAAACTATAAACTATAAAAAGAACCAAACATCAAAACCATGGAAAAAGCTCCATGACTTTTCATATGCAAAAATAACATAAAATATACAATAAGAAAATAAGATGTGGTTAAAAGGTACAATTGCAAACTATTAAATGTTGTTAAATACATCATAGCTGCGTCCAAATAATAAATATTTATTAATCATTACTCCTTGATTGTATATGCAAAAAAGAGGCATAACATTTTATTCGTCATATTTGTGAGAATAACCCACAGTTTGAACTGCACTACAACTCTACGCCCTGATGGAATACCTGGTAACAGCGTTGCTGGAGCAGCTCAGTCGTCTGTTTGGCTGCAGTGCTTGTTTTAATGTCCTGCTCCAGGGCCATGGTGTAGATATACTGCAGCGGCATCAGGTCCTACACACAAACACATCAGACCCTTATTCTTTAAATGCATAATAAGCTGTATGTGGTGTATATATGTGCATGTCTTATTGCTTCTGCTCTTCAGTGCTCTTCTGCACATGCACACAGAATTATACACACACCTGTTGAGCAACGCAGCTCTTCGTTGTGTCTGCTATTTTCATAATGTTCTTGGCAAATTCTTGCTCTACAAAGAAACAAAGATCAGATGAAGAGTGATTTGTGAGTATCTGTTATGTACACATCATTCTGTCATATTCTGTCAAAGGAGGAAATATGTCAAGCCCAGTTCAGTCTCTAAAATATCACACGATTTTCAGACTTTGTTTCCTGGTTTATTCCTGTCTTGTGCAAATCTGGCACAAAATATGAGCGACTTAAAACAGTGTTTAGCTGTTGGATGAATATTGACAAGCTCTAAGTGTTCCTCCCCAAATATCAATATTACATGACTAAATTCTTCAGTTACATAAATCAATTGAACCAGAATCCATTACGAATAATATACCATATTGCTGCCCCCGAAAAAAACAATATTGAATCTCTAGCGCAGCAAAGTGACTAGCTGGCACCAGCCTCGTGCTGTGACCCTGAGTCCCTTTTCGCTCTAAAAATGATCTACTCACTCAGTAACCATCCAGCAGCATACGCTGTGCAAAAGGACTGAAACAAACTTTAGAATGAGTAAATTAAGTTACTTAAAAAGCATCAACACACGCATTCAGTTGTACAATCACTTTAATAAAGCACTGCCAGTTAAACAGGGCATCAACTGGATCTTTAGGCATCAACTGGATCTATATACAATACATTTGAGACAAACTGGGCTGGCGTTTGTGATCCAGAACTTATAGTCCAGCATCAGTACCTGACCTCATGAAAGCTCTAGTTGTTGAATGCAAGCTAACCCTCACAGCAATGCTGCATCTATTGTAAAGTCCTTCCACAGGAGTAGAGACTGTATTATGTGGAAGGGCGTCAACAAACTTCTGGAAGCACTGTGTATGTGCTGCCAGGCTAATCTCGTGCACTCTTTATCCATCAGTCTTTCAGTCTTCCTGGCATGGACTTGTAATCTGGCCTATAATCTCTATCCCACTGTGGTAGATACAAGGCTGACTGCACTCACTGCCACACAGTCACTTTCATATTTTCACATCAACATAATTCACTGCTGTAATAAAGCAATACAGTCATAGTTTGCCTATAATAATTTCTATTTTTTCATGAAGTGGATAATTCACATCTAAATGCAGGTGCTCAAGTATTGCTACTGCGGTACATAATACACAGTACTGAGAAAATGGTGCTTAAAAGCTGTTTACTGCTGGGCAGTGGTGTTAAATTAGTGTTAAAACACTTACAACAAATACAAACACCATTGATACAGTAAATGGTGGCTTTATGTGTGGCAAAGTATTCGCTGCACCATTTCCAGACCTCTTTCCTCATGGAAGCCCAGTTTTACCTGCACCTCCATCAAACCCCTGGTTTGGCTGTTTTTAGGTGCTAATTTTGGAATTTTATTCATTCACCCAATGACTGGAGGCCCTGAACAGAAACCTGGATCCAAACCTGTGTTCGTCGAACAGCTCACAGAATATCCACCACTTTTTAGAAACAAGAAATCTTGATACTTTTTACTGCTTGTTTGCTTGCATTTATTCTAATATTCAGCTGTTTTTGCTGCAGAAAGAATTCACTGCTGATTAGAGCCCGGCCGATATTATCGGCCGATATTAGGCATTTTCCAAACTATTGGTATCGGCAAAAAACGGACGAAACACCCTTCAACCATGTCATGAGTGTTGGCGTTGTACAGAGGGCACTCCACACCGTCCCTGTTGGCAACACTCGTGTATAACGCGCCACACATCCTGCAGCCTGCTGATCCAGCCAGAGTCGGGCAGAGAGAACCAGTTATCCGCGAGTGAGATCATCGTTGAAGTGTGTTCAGTAACTAATGTTAGGGAAATCTGTTAATGTTTTGTTGCGCGTTTCTAAAATAAAAAAAATATATAGATATATATACACATATACATATGTATAGGGCTGCAACAACTAATCGATAAAATCTATAATAATCGATAATGAAATTCGTTGTCAACGAATGCCGTTATCGATTAGTTGGGCTGCTCACGTTACCACAAGACG
>JBBPDH010004035.1:0-11548 GCA_037974565.1 Clupeocharax schoutedeni
CCCTTCCCCTCTCTCTCTTTCTCTCTCTCTCTCACCCCCCTCTACTCTCTCTCACTCCCCCTTCCTCTCTCTCTCTCTCTCTCTCTAGTGCTGTTGACGTGGGTGAACTGCTCCAGTGTACGTTGGGCCACGCGCATCCAGGATTTCTTCACCGTGGGCAAACTGCTTGCCCTCGTTCTCATTATAGTAGTGGGCCTGGTACAAATCTGCAAAGGTATGTGCTGAATCACCTAAGCAGCTGCCCTTATCTCCTGATATTGTCTATAACACACATAACCCGGCTGAACCCATTCACTCTTTAGATTATCTGGTGGAGGGTCAGCAGAACATATGTTTGTTCTAAGAATAATCTTTAGTGTGTTTTTTCTCATTTAAAATGTTTTGTATTAACACACCGTTCAGCTTCATTTCATTTGATGTCTTAAGAGATGTAACTTAGCGGATATTTTCTTTCACTGTATATCAGGTTTACTTTTAGTCTCATCCTAAATGGGCTATAATCACATGCTATCATTTGCCTCAACCTCACAGGCACCTGAAAGTGGAGTTTAAATGGCTTGATTAAAAATAATTTGTGTGTGTGTGTGTGTGTGTGTGTGTGTGTCTGAATCTACCCATAAGACAAAGTTATCAGATAATTCAGTTCAGTTAAAGAGAAAGAGAAATGTTAGAAGGTTGGTATCATCTTAAAAGTCATATTTTGAAATGCAGGTTTCATTTTTGTTGCTTTTAGATACACCTGCTTTTTAGACTTTGGGCTAGGCATGAAAAGGTTTATAAACGTCAAACATATCAGAGATGGATTTAGGGCCTGGATCATTGAGTGACTTGTATATGATGAGGAAATCAATTCAGTGGAAGAGCACGAGAACTGGACTGATGTGATGTATTTTCTTAGTTTTGGTTAAAATTTCATTTGCCATTGAGTCGTATTGCATTGGTAATCCATTGCATTGCTCCTCTAAATACTCCAGACCTGTCCAGGCGACATATTGAAAGTACTGGCACCTGCTGGCATCATCTAGTACTGCGATGAAAGGCCACTTTAGGGATGCATCACTACATCTTTTTAAAGAGCTACCTCAGCTCATCTCACTCCTGACATAATGGCCTGAATTATGGCCAGACTGTGGCTGCTCATGTGAAATCAATTTAGAGCAATTTGGAGTCATGGTCACAGTGTGAATCAGACTTAACATTACAGAGCCATTAGACTAATTAAATTGTGATTTGATTATTGTTCAGTGCTTCCTTAGGACATGTGGCTTTACATTAAGCACCAAGGCTTGAACAGTGCTCTCAGCTGAGATGCACAATATATTATACATATTTCTGAGCAACATGAGTGATGTTTTGCAGGGATTGTTTTAGCGTTGCAGTGACTTTTCATTTTGTCCATGTCACTGCACTCCGTTTCCTAGGTTTTTGTTTTTTTGGGGCATTCCCCGAAATGACAGGAAAAAGAATTGAGCAAACGAGAGACACACAGACCGAAAATAGAATAGATTCTTAAAGGCTTTGCGTATTCAGGGGAATGATTTCAGAGTTCAAGGCTTCACACAACATTAAGTGTCTACTGGGGTCATTTAATGCTGCCTTATGTAATAAAAACAGAGTTAAAGCAAGAATTAATAATCAGCACAAGAGGGTTGAGAGTAATATAGATTCCTCTTCTGTACCCCTCAAATGTTTTTGCTGCAAAAATACCAAGATCGAGTCAAATATATGGACAAAAGTATTGGGACACCTGACAATCACACCACAAGATTTGAGAGTTTCTGTGGGAATTTGTGAGGATGGGTAGTCAAGTTCTTGCACATTGTACGCATCCAGCATGTCTTTATGGAGCTTGCTTTGTGCACTGGGACACAGTCATGCTGGAACAGAAAAGGTTCTTCCCCAAACTGGGTACACGGTTGGAAGCATGCCATTGTCCAAAGTGTCTTGTTCTGCTGAAACATTAAGATTGTCCTTTACTTGAAGTAAGGGGTCCAGCCCAACCCTAAAATACATGTGTCCCAATACTTTTGTCCATACAGTGTAGGTAGATGACAAATGTTGCAAGGAGATGTAATGTTTTTTCATACATGAAATGGTTTTTGTTGCCCCCCCAACCCCGCTTCTGTAGGGCACTATGATGCTTTGGAGCCCCAGACCGCATTTGAGTTTATTCGTGACCCGTCAGTGGGGCAGATCGCTCTGGCCTTCTTGCAGGCCTCTTTCGCCTTTAGCGGCTGGAACTTCTTGAACTACGTCACAGAGGAGGTGGTGGAACCACGCAAGTAAGTTTAACATTGTGGATTCGTCCATCAGAACTGCCACCCTTTTTTTTTTTTACCGCGGATACAGTGGATTTTAACTGTAGACTTGGCCATAGTTTTTGTTATATAGTTGTTTTGTTTTGTTTAAAAAATGCCTAAACATTTTTATAGTGCAAACCCTAAATATGTTTTGAATATTTTGAATTCATTTTAAATGCAGTTTAATGCATTATGCTTAAAAGAAATATAAAGGTAAACCTGTATTCACCTCTTTTAATGTATATTACAGTAACAAAAATGCATTGCTTTAAGAAGGACAAAACCAAAAACAAGTGAAACACTGAGACAATCCACAGAGGAGATTCTGGTCTGCAAATGCCACAGACGCTCCAAACAGCAGCAACCAGGAGAAATAAATCAGAATCAGAAAATTTATTGAACACTTAAAAATGTTAGCATTAGCATTAACAGTTAGCAGTAGCAGCTTTGTTGCAGTGAGCCAAAACAAGGACTCGTACGCAAAAGAAACTCTAATATAACTCTCTCTACCCACATTTTTAGACATGGCACAGCTTACTAATACTAAATATAAGTAAGGGGGTGGGGGAGGGGTTTAAAACATTAAAATACGAAGACAAGACAGAGAGCAGTCATGCTACAACATGCTACAGCAGGCTTCTTCTTCTTCTTTTTTATGGCGGTTGACAACTTTCAGTGCATATATAAATACATTCCGGTTCTTCAAAAAAACTGCGTTAGACTGAATCTGCGAACTGCTGATCCACTTAAGTTTTTATAAGGAAATGTGGTTTCAAAAGTCAACAATGTTCTGAAATTATGTGAAAGTGAACCATTTGTCACATATGAACACACCACAGCTCAGCACACAGTGTGAAATTCTTTCTCTGTATTTAACCAAGTGAAGCAGCAGTGTGTGGGGACAGTAACTTACTCAAGGGAACCTCTGTGGTGCCATTGGCTGTCCTGGGATTTGAACCCACAACCTTTATGCAGCCACCTCCTTTTAGTTTCATTTCAATATCTGAAGTATGAATATTCAACTAAACTCATCAAAATGCTAATTACATTACACTCACCAGTATCACATTCTCCCTGTGCAGATTAGATCCTCCACAGTCAAAACCTTCACAGTCTTCATTCACTCGCGTACTGAAGAATGTGAAGAATGTCGGACACTTTGTAGGGAATTTCCCAGCTGTCTCCTCTCCAAATAGCACGATGAAGTCCTTCTTAATGTCACCTTCCTACAAATTTCGTCCTGAACTTATAATTAAACAAAACTCTCTGAAATGTCTAAATAAGTTTAACAAACATTAAAAGGAAACACACACACACACACACACACACACACATTCATTCATTCTCTGTAACCGCTTAGTCCACACTAGGGTTGCGGGTACCCAGAGCCTATTCCGGGGTCAAGAGGTATGAGGCAGGGATGGGGCGGGGCTAAAAAAGAAACATTTCTTTATGAAACAGGAACACTTCTTATATCGGGAAACACGAGGAAGGTATCTAAGAGGTCTGTGAACTTTTCAGCATCATGTATTAGAGTTTGTCAGTCTTCAAAAGTGACCTTCATTTTCCCCCTCACTGTGGTCTCATCTGATGAATGGTTTAGGCTAGATGTTGCCTTGCAATGCTCATCACCAGACAGTTTTGGCCTGTGGACCATCATTAGATTCTGAAACTTGTTTCCCACTTTTTGAGTTTCCCACTTTTATTAATCGTCAAGCAAGAAAGCTGCTCTCACTTGCTGGATCATAGTAATGTTTCTGCAAAAATAATGTATATATCAGAGTATATAAAATATAGCGCCCCCTTATAGTCACACAACATCACTCAGTGTGAACGTTGTAATTCTTTCTCTGCATTTAACCCATTCACCAAGTGAAGCAGGGGCTACCTCCAATGAGGGGCACCCAGGGAGCAGTGCCTGGGGATGGTACTTTACTCAAGGGAACCTCTAACTAACAGTGCTGGAATTTGAACCCACAACTTTCTGATGGGCCCCACAGCTTCACAGTTCAGGTCATATATGACAGTTTACTGAGTTTTGAGGTGTGTGGGTGTGTATGTGCAGGAATCTGCCGCGGGCGATCTACATTTCCATTCCTCTTGTCACTTTGGTCTACACACTCACCAACATCGCCTACTTCTCCTCCATGACTCCTGAAGAGCTGCTTGCGTCCAATGCTGTTGCTGTGGTGAGTGACCTTAGACCCCAACATTTTGATGGGCTAGAAGTTTCACCTTGGTTCTGTGTCTCTAAAATGAGAAACAAGCAACTGGAGTTTTTAAGAATACAGAACTTTTTCAGTCCCATGGGTGGTATAGTTGCATTGTTACAGCTGCAAAGTGGCGAGAGCAGAAAAATAAAGTAGCATAAACTATAGGCTGCAATACAGCAGTGTAATATAAAAATATATATTGTGTGTGTATACACCACGGCTGGGCAAGTTAGCGCATTATTTGCTTAAAGCCGGCAATAATTTTTGGCACATTAGCACAGTTTATTTTGGAAAGTTCGCTGTTGATCAGTACAGGTTTGCTGTTACCTGTTCAGTTAAAAAAGAGAAACACACAATTGCACACAGTTAAACTGTACTAGAAATATTGCACATGAATGAACGAATTGCATTTATCAGTTCTTGGTGTGTTTTCTGGTGTGATCTGTGTTAACCTGTCTTGTCTCCCAGACGTTTGGTGAGAAGTTGTTGGGGATGTTCTCCTGGGTGATGCCCATCTCCGTAGCTCTGTCCACTTTTGGAGGAATTAACGGCTATCTGTTCACATCCTCCAGGTAAAGACACGCCAGGGCATTCTCAGAAAGCCTGTAAAAATCATTACATCTGATTAATAAATGAGCTCCTCTGCTTCCCAGGTTGTGTTTCTCTGGAGCCAGAGAAGGCCATCTGCCTTACCTGCTGGCCATGATCCATCTGAAGAACTGCACACCCATCCCAGCTCTCCTCGTCTGTGTAAGTGATGCTGTACTTAAATAGCTTTATTTGACCGTGACAGTATAGATGCATGTTGTTACATGAAGGTCCAGCTGTTGTAATGTAGAATACTGTAAAAAAAGTCTGAGGCGTCTGCAGAAATAATATTTAAATACTGTTTTGATGAGCAGTGAGCATTTTTTAAATTAATTTGACTAAATATAGTTCATAAATTTAAAATAAAAAAGAAATACTACAGTAAATAGTGATGTTGTGTTCAGTATATCAGTTAGTTCTTGTGGAGGTCCAGTGTTACTGTAGTTTCATCAGAAACCTGGTTTGAGGCCCTTCATTAAATTAAATCAGGAGCTGCTAATGGAGCTTCACAAATCCAAACAACGTCTGGAGGAACCGAGGAGGAAATACCTTTACACAGTCCTGTATATGGGGTTCCTAGTCTAATAAAAAATCTAATCAATACACCGTGTATAAATTACTGGTATGGTCAGATTCTTGTAATTGTGTTGCACTTTATTGTCTATCATTTTTCTTTTTGTTGTCTTACTTCATTTCATTATATTTCGTTGCACTGAGCACGCTAACGATACAAGAAAATCTCTCGAGATAATGTTTTTCTTACCTTATCTTATATGTAAATATTTTTTTTATTGTAATCGTCCTGGAAACTCTGACTCTCTCCTCCTTAGTGTACCGCGACAATAGTGATTCTCTGTATTGGAGAAACACACAACCTGATCAACTACGTGTCTTTTATAAACTACCTCTCCTATGGAGTCACCATTGCTGGGCTGCTGTACTATCGCTGGAAAAAACCCAAACTCGTCAGACCCATTAAGGTAAAACCGACCACCAGGCCGGAACACTTGTCTTGTCAGAAACTAATGTCAGTTTACAGAGGAAACACTGCAGTCATCTACTGTATTTCTTACATCTAGCACATAACTTCAACAACTACTCTCAATTTTATTTACTGCATTAATTTTGTATGTTCAGGTTTAGTTAGATGTGTCCTCTCGAACCATGAAACTACTATTTTAAGCAATTTTCATGACATTACATTCATTTGGCAGGTGGTTTTAAGCAACTTACAATTTGAGGAAACACTCACATTTCAGGACATTGTGAGAACCAGAGTAGAGTTCTAAGTGCTAAATTTTTATGTAAGAGTAGAACAACAAGACTAACAAGATCAGGACAGAGATGCTCTGTGAACAGATGAGTCTTCAGGAGGTTTTTGAAAATTTACGATTAAAAGATTCAAAACGTCTTCATGAAATTCTTTCTTTGTTGTCCACACAAATGCTGAGATTAAGAAGTTAGAGTTAGAGTTTAAATAAAATAAGTTGGTAAAGAAAGAAAGGGATTCTGCTGCCTTTGTCAGCGCATTCAACCAGTGGGGAACCAGAATGAGACCAGTCTGGTCTGGGTTTACCTTGTGTGTAGGGATGGCAGAGCCAGACAATGTTCCTTGGAGGAGTGGAGGGAGTGAGTAAGAACATAAGACTCAATGATGGGATTGAGGTAGCTGGATGCAGACCCAGATGTCACTCTGGGATCAATACAGTTGTATGATTCTGGTCCTGATAGCTGTAAAAATGAAGACCCACATTATACTTCTTCTTGAAAAAGATTTGGGATAATTAGCTGTTGTGTGCAGACCATTTGGGGTGGGGCTCCCCAGCTTTACTTGATTTTGATAATTTTTTAATCTACAGTTCAGTTCACAAAAGGTTTTACATGTTTCTCCAATCCCAGACGTGTGTGTTAAAAGAGAGAAAACATTGCGATAAACAGGGCATGGTACTGGGATTTAGAACTGAATTTGTTTTAGTGGTCTGTTTTCAAAAGCACAGCTCTCAGTAGCTCTTCTCTCTCCCTGTAGGTGAATTTGCTGATCCCCATCAGTTACTTGGTGTTTTGGGCGGTGCTGCTGGGCTTCAGTCTGTACTCGGAGCCTGTGGTGTGTGGAATGGGCCTCGTCATCATGCTCACGGGGGTTCCCATCTACTTCATTGGAGTGACCTGGTCAGAGAAGCCACGTTGGATCTACAGCGCAGTGGGTGAGTGCGGCCCCTCGAGTTTTGACTGTGATGGAGTAAATTTAAAGGTCCCCCTGACCTTAATGCCAGTCCATCGTTTCTTCAGCAAAACCTTCTAGTGAAAAGTAAATGCTGAAGTTATTGTCGTTCTCTCCCCTTTTGCAGTTCCACAGTCATCCTCAGACCACTATAGAGGCATCAGAGTCAGAAATATGAAGAAACATATATTAGCTACAACTGCGAGTGAAAGGGATTGTAAATATGTATTGCTCTGTGTAGGGCAGATGCTGAAGCAACTCTAAAGCTCTATAAGTTTCCCCCCACTTATCCACCCAGTGCCTGGAATGGTATATAATTAACAGGAGTTCTACATCAAGACTTCATTAGTGGTGTTTCAATTGAATTCAATTTTATTTATATAGCGCTTTTTACAACCAGGTTGTCACAAAGTAGCTTTACAGAGTCCAGGTCCGAGCCCCTAGTGAGTAAGCCAGAGGCGACAGAGGCGAGGAAAAGCTCCCTCAGCAGGAGGAAGAAACCTCGGGAGGAGACAAGACTCAAAAGGGGAACCCGTCTTCCTTGGGTCGACCCAGAGAAAGGAACAAGAATAGAGAATAATCGAGTATAATAGAGTGTTTGAGATCATCAGTTGCGAGGGTCAGGTTGGTCCACAGTTAGTGATCCTATTCCACTACGGTTCTACTGCACATTATGGCAAGAACCACTTAACTAAATAAAAAAACAACAGTCCATCGTTACATTATTACAGAACATATTCGGACTCTTTTTTGTTTACTGCATAATCCCATGTGTTCATTTATCATTTTTGTTTGTTTTCAATATTAGTCTACAATGTCAAAGAATAAAAACAAAGAGAAAACACAGAATCAGAAGGTGTGTCCAAACTTTTGACTGGTAGGGTAGATCAACAGCAATCAGCACAAAGCACTTTATAGTACATAGTCTATTCTGTACATTTGCACACTTCACATTGTTTACACTAGTAAATGTTTGTCTACACTCGTCATTTGGTTATGGCCTTTCATTTTGTCTTTATTTAACTATATTCCACACATTGACATTTCAGGGGCCCATTTGACTACATGTTGTATTTGTATAACTGTGCAAGTGACAAACAATCTTGAATGTTTAATCTTGACTGGTGTTTGTTCCAGAGTTCGTGACGTATGTGGGGCAGAAGCTGTTTTACGTCGTGTTCCCTCAGGATGACCCCTCCGAGACAGAACCCCTCACAGAGAAGACGGAGAAGTCTGAGCTCTGAGCTTCAAATCTTCCAGGGAATGTTTCCCCATCCTCATTCAAAGTTTTCCGTTGAGTGTTTTCTTCCTCCACAGTGCTCAAGGTTCCAGTTTTTCCAAGCTCCAGAAAGAAGCCCTGGCCGAGGGGTTGCAAGAGCATCTCTCATTCCACTCTTTCTCTGATGTCAGCGAGTGGAAAACGAACCTTTCAAAGGAACTGCTTTCCTCCAAACTCCTTTCACTGATGCCTGGAGGTCATTCTTTTTGTTTTTTTTTTGTTTTTTAATACTATGCATGTATTCTCTTTTGTCATGCAAGATCTTTGGTTTTATTGTTCTTACTTAACACCAACAGACCCTTAATCTCCCTTGTTCTGTATGTGCCTGTATGAATGAGTAAGTGTAGGAGAAAGCAGTACAGATTATATTCTTCAATATTTAGTCCCTACACTCTAAAAAGTAAAGGTCCATAGAAAATATGCAACAGAAGAACCACTTTTGGTTGAATGAAAAAAATGCAATTGAGAGTTTGCAAAGACTCCACGTAATGTAACGGTTCTAAAGTATTTTGTTCTGTACTTCATAGCCAAGAACCATTTGGGAACCTAGAAGTTTCTGCAATGTAATATTTTCAGTGGTACCACATGGTGTTTCCATGCATACTAACAAACAAGGTGTAAATCAGGTGTCCTTGAAACCAGCCTGTCTACTTCTTAAGCACAATGCCGCCCAACGCGCTGAATGCGGTTTTGTATAGTTGCTGCATTTTTAAAATGTTTTACATAATTTCTAAAACTCTTTTACTGACACAGGTAATATAATGTGTGTGTATACACTAAATTTAGTTAGAACTTCTCTCGATTGCTCAAACCCTGTGAATAAATAAGACCTAACATGGCATTTCAAAACAGGTAGGTACCTTAAAGGGATCCCTGAGGTTTTGTAATTGAGGATTGTGACTGTGACCTTTTAAAGGTCTAAGAAACCTCTAATGGTTCTTTACACTCATCTCATTTCCAAAAATGGTCATTTTAAGCACCATAAATTGGTTACTTAGGGACCCAAGCAAAGTTCATTTATGGCAGAGAGTAAAAACCCTTTCTGCAACCTTTATGTTTAAGGGCATAGATCTAGTTGCTTTTCATCTTTGGATATGTAAATGAACACAGCAGGCTGGCAGCAGTGTTCACACACTCGTCTGTGTACTTTCTGTCTATCTTGAGAAATATTAACAACACAATATGGACAAAAGTACTGGGACACTTGACCATTCCACCAACAAGGACTTTGATGACATTACATTCAAATCCATAGACTTTAATATGGAGTTGCCCCCCCCTTTATAGTTATAACAGCCTCAAATCGTCCTGGAAAGATAAGAGAGTTTCTGCAGAGCAGAAGAGCAAATAGGTGAGAAGGTCTGGATCACAATCTCAATTCCAGTTCATCCCAAAGGTGCCGGATGGGGTTGAGGTCAGGGCTCTGTGTGGCCAGTCAAGTTCTTCCACACTAAACTCCTCCAGCCATGTCTTTATGGCTGTGCACTGGGACACAGTCATGCTGGAATAGAAAAGAATCTTCCCTAAACTGGGTCCACAGAGTTGGAAGCATGGTGTTGTCCAAAATGTCTTGGTCTGCTGAAGCATTAAGATTGTCCTTCACTAGAAATAAAGGGCCCCAATCCCTGAAAAACAGGTGTGTCCCAGTACTTTTGTCCATATAGTGTGTATCCACTTCGTTGGTTATACCGTTATACCGGATATGCACAACTTATTCTGGATACTTGTCACTATCTGTATGCATAGTTAACAGCAAGTAAATCGTGGCTCTAAGACTGTAGTTTATGTGGCTAATACTGTTGTTGGACCCTGAACAACACTGTGCAAGAGTCTTAAGAAAATGCTGTGCCAATAAATAGTCCAAAAAAATAAAAACACAGAAATTAGAATCCGTACAAATAAGCTAAACGTTTTGATGTGTGTGAATATATTAGCGTAACCATTTTTAGACCTCTCCTCGAGGGAATCCAGTATTTACAATCACCATCCCTTACCTGCTTGAGCTGACCTGTCCTTCATTACATTAAATCAGGAGCTGCTCTTCTAATTCAACAACTTTACTGAAAACAAGACATTCTGGTTATATTTACTGTGTTTATGTTTATTTGTATTTATCTTGTATAGTGTTTTACTGTCAAACAAAAACACTGTCGAAAGAAATAATTGTAGTTGAAAACCGTTTTCTTGCCTGCCAAAGACTTTTGCACGAGGCCCAGATTCTCCTGTATTTAAAGCTAATGTCACTGCCGGAACAAAACCTTGAATCTCCAGAAAGTGACTTTACAGTGTAGACAAAAGTACTTAAAAGACTTGTTTTCTTTCGACAGCTTTATCTTGAATTTTTGACACTGGCATCAAATTGTGCAACGAATAAAGAACAATAGAGCTGCAAGGTTTTGTTCAGAATTGATACTATACATGTAAGATGGTTTAATTTATCCAGATGTTTAAATGTTTTAGCTTCAGCAAGCAAATACTGTGACTTGAAGGAACTGTCAGATGAGGAAGATCAGAACGTTGTGAAGAATTTGATGACAGTAAGAGTTTGTTCAGTGTATAAACAACATCTGCCTGTTGACCATGTTATTAATATACAGTCTCTGTACAGAAATGTCTTCTTTATAATGTACAGATATTACACTGCTCCATTTCTTCATTACAATAGAAACAGACTTATATGGTCAAAAGTACTGGGACGCCGGACCATTACACAAACAGGGACTCTAATGAGATTGCATTCAAATCCATTTAATATGGAGTCGGTCCCCCTTTGCAGCTATAACAGCTCCCACTCTTCTTAGAAGACTTTCCACAAGATTTTGGAGTTTCTGTGTGAATTTGTGTTCATTCATTCTGTAGCATTTATAAGATCAGACACTGATGTTGGATGAGAAGGTCTGGATCACAATCTCCGTTCCAGTTCATTCCAAAGGTGCTGGATGGGGTT
>JBBPDH010004055.1:0-11547 GCA_037974565.1 Clupeocharax schoutedeni
TGTATCAAGTATCTTAAAACTTGCTTAATATAGTGAACACACTTATTTGTACACTTTTAAGTAAATCGACTTTTTGAGTGGGTGGCAGCTGAACATTTATTTCGACACTTGAGATTGAGATGCAAATGCATTTGTGGTTTGTGCTCAGTCTGATAACTGTTTTCCTCTCAGCGGTGTGTGGCTTCAACAATTAAAAATAACTAGATATCACGCATATTGCGAAACCACAGCTCAGGAGATCACAGTGACGATTAATGATCCGATGTCGACCTAGACATTATCATTTTAACATCGTTTCAACCATTTCTGTAATGAGTCTTAGTTTTTATACATGCTACGCATGAGCTGTTTCGGGGGTCAAAGGGCAAAATGGGCAAAGCAGGATATAAATAAAGGTATGTACGTTTCAAATCAAGTTTTAATGATAGAATGAATGACATTGTTCTATATTTTTGGTTAAAATACTTGTAAATACTGTAAAATGTACATACATTTTAAAATCCAATTAGTCACGCGTAGAACAAAAATGCACTTTCAGATCTAAACTGTCCCGAGAGAAAGTTTTCTCTTTTAGTGTTCATTATTTCACCGCTTCAAACGGATTCAAAACAAGCTCAAATCTTCTTTAGAGAAGCTTAGCTGCTGGACTTTCCATTTCTTTTGTCATAGACGTTCTTAGGACCAGCTGCACACAAATTGCACAGTGATGGGAGAGAAGTGGTGGAAACTCTGCTTAAAATGTGTTAGCAGCCAAACCAGCTCACTTTTGAAACATGGTTTGGCAAAGGTCTGTACAAGGATGGGAGGAAGGTCAGGATTGGACTTTTCTTCGTGTTACATTTCTTTTGCTCATTCCCTCATTGTGTTCTGTATTGTTCATGAATTCTGTTTTATTTCTGTATCTCTGGACTTTAGTATTCTCATAACTGCAGCATGTGTACAACCCCAGCATTTACCTCATTTTCACCTGCTTGTTGCATAAATGTAGGTACCAATGAAAGAGAGAAAGACATAGTAAACCCAGTGCTAGAAACATTTCAGCAGGACAAAAGGACTTTTATCTCCAGGATAAAAGGACATTCTGTGACTTTAGTGTTTTGAAACAAACATATTTGGGGAAGTCTGTAGGTTACAGCATGCATTGGAGATGAGCTGCACCTTTCACTCAGGTAGCGTTTCTTCCAGAATGAAGGGTGTTAGTGGGAATTTGGCACCGACAGCCACAACTGCTCTGGGAAGGCTTTGCAGTACATGTTGTAACGTTGCTGTGGGGATTGGATTTAGCCACAAGAGCATTAGTGAGGCTTGCTTCTAATGTTGAACAAATGCTGCTCCAGCTTATCTCCTTCTTTCCAGAGAACGGGAGCCCACTGCTCCGATGCTGAGAGTTTTATACACATATTAGCCAACAGTTAGTAAAGTGACACCTCATAGTCTTGAGTGAACACACCAGAGCCGTGTGAACATTATGAAATTCTTTTTCTGTATTTAACCCAAGTAAAGCAGGGGGCTGCCACCAACAGGGTTCTCGGGTAGCAGTGTGAGGGAACAGTACCTTGCTCAAGCATATCTCAGTTGTGCCGCTAGCAGTCCTGGTATTCAAACCCACAACCTTCTGATTGCAGGGGCAACTCCCTAATCAGCAGACCACCAGCACTGGGAATGGTAATTTTAGGCACATTTTCTGCAGAGATGAGGTAAATACTTTCTGATCTAAAGTGTATTTCTGCAGATGTTTTTGTCTCGTGAAAAACAAATCATCGTTTCACTTCATAAATAATACATGCCTAATGCATCCCAGACGGCCTATTTACCATTTACTGAGCTTTCAGCTTAAACGGCACATTTCAAACATCCACTCAACTGACCATTATGTCTGAAAGATGTCTGTCTGTGGCTTATTCCCAAAATTCCTGGACCGATTTCTAGTCCCACTCTGCTTTTCCGCCGCAGTAAGTGTGTCTGCGTATAAGTGGAGGACAGCTTTCCCCTAAAAGCTTCACTTTTGGTCATTTTAACCATAGCTCCCATAGTACTCGTATGTGAAACTCGACCACAGAAGAGTAGTCTCCAGGCCAACTTTGGCCACATAACCATGAAAAGAAGCAGACATTTTCCTTTGTACAGTTCAGACTCTTTAATTGTAGGGGCCCAGTATTCTGAGTTTTTGAAGTCGTGTACTGCCTATAAGTAGTGCTTTAAGGTTAGACTTTTCTCACTTCCTGATTTAACTTCTGCATGTCACAGTCAAAACAAGTGATGGGTAACAAACTCACTTCTTTATAGTGTTTTTATTTGTTCCATAGAACTCACAAACTGCTACCAAAGATGTATTGTAGAGTGCATCGGTAGTTTGTCACTGCATGAAAAGAGACATCTGGTTCCATTCAAATAGGTACATAATGAAAGCTATCATGTTGTAATACAGGACGAGTAATTTGTATGATTCAAGTAGACCCAGTAAGCCTGTATTTTCAGGCCACAGAAAGAGTACAATAGATTCATTTCAAGAATACATGTGTGAGATAGATCTAGATATTACACAGTGATAGTGCCTTAACCCCTTCTTACGTGTCTCATAAGGATGAAATATATACCATTACAAAATATAAATAGTTTTTCACTATTTCACTATCTACAGCATTTGCATGGTTTTTATGTACCAAAATAAACCCAATATTTTGGTTTTGCCAAGTGAATTCACTTGGCAACTTCCATTGGGAGGTGAACAGTATATATTTCATCATTCATTTGTTCATTATAGTGTGAAGAAAAGTAGTCGTTGCATGATACCAACAATTGTCTACTGTAGTATTTGCTCATTTTGGATCTGTAGTACTCTTGCCCTGCAGATCCTGTGTTTTCCTTAATTAGACCTCACTTGTTCATGAGCTCATGATTTAGATCAAGTCTGCTGAGAAAGGAGACCACTAATATAGACAATGCAGGGCTTGTTGAGGACCAGAAAAACAGGCCTACTGTTAGCATTAGCGCGGGTGACACAATTAATAGCCAACTTGGTTTGTATTTACCAAGATATGTCTTCCATGACAAAAAGGGGTTTGACTGAGGCAAACATTTACAGAGTAGGACACATACTGTTGAAATCCCCTTTTCTTCACTTGCATGATATCTCTTCAGTCACATGACTGCTCAGAGTGTTCCTTCTTGGTGCCGGTATCATTGTTCCAAAGAAGTAAAACATCCCGCTTGCCTGCATGACTGTTATGTCTTTAAATCTCTGTTGTTACGGCTGAGTTAGTAGCATATTTAGTCAACGTGGGCTGGAAAGCAGCCTTCTAAACATGGAAACAGCGGCAGGATGTGTGTTATTGTTAGGATTATTTTGTTTATTGAATGTTTATTATTTTTTATTTAATTCTCTACTTGTGCCACTCAGTAAAGAGGTGCTGGCTATTACTCTTTCATGAATGTCCCAAAGAAGTAACCTGTGGTTAGACATACAACTATATCCTGTAGTAGTTTTTCAGTCCCTGGCAGTCTTCACTTCACTGACAAGATAGTTTGAAATGACAACTACATAAATTAAAGCAGGAGGTGAGGAGCTCTAGTACTCAGGGCCTAATTTCCAGCACAGCTTGAAGATTTTCCTATTCAAACACACCTGATTCTGAACTATGTAGTTAAATGAAAAGTCTAGCTGTTGTCCTGAGGTGGGCTGGCACTCTGCCCACAGTGAGTCCCTGCCTCTCACCCACTGGCCCCAGGATAGGCTCCGTTTACCCGCGACCCTGGTGAGCGGGTAAAGCGATCACAGAAAATAAGAGAGTGAGTTTAGTTGTTTGTGTCAAAAACGATTAATCAGCAATTAAGCTAAACTCACATTCAGTATGAATTAATTATAAAATAATTTACTAGCTTTCTCTAATCACTAAACAGAGTCAATCCACCAAGACGTGCTCGCTTCTGGGTGACATAGACATTACATCTGTTTCATAAGCCTTATGGCTACAAAACAAATCCTTAAAAAAACAAACTTCCGACACCAAATATTTCTCACTGTCTGGGACAAAGGTGAAGTCTGTGTGACTGTTAATGTAATGTAGCTCTGCTTTTGTGCACACCCCTAACTCTTTCTTGGATAACACTGTAAAATAACATTTATTAATACATCATCAACTGATCATAAATGGCTATGAAAGCATCATTAATTAAGCAGAATGATATATACTGTACCGTACATAGTGTATGTCATGGGCCAGGCCGCGAAGCCCAGACCCGGTGTTCCCTGGAAGCGTGCAGGCAGGAACAGGCGAACACAGATCCATGATGCTGAGGTTCTTTATTTTAAACGCAGGGAAAAACAAAAGCAGGGGAACACATCAGGGATACTCTAAAGTGATCGGCTCATGGGGATACAAACACAAAGCAGAACTTCAATACAGACAGTGAATACGGGGGAACAGAAACAGGTGAACACAACACGTGACAAAAGCAAAACCCAGAATGTATCAAAATAAAAGCAAGAAACAGAACGAAAAACAGGGCATGAATAAACAGAACGAAAACAATGGCCTCTCACGGTCATCAGCCATCACAGTATATAATATACACATTCAATAATAAATACATGGTACAACTGTACATGTTTACATTTCTTCAACATTTAATCAATAATATGTGTGTATATGAGAAAGTATATTTGGAGACTACATGTTCGAAGTTAAAATACCTGTTAACAGTAAAATGTGTCTAATATAAGGTCTCAAGTTGGAGGACCTAAACTAAAGTTGATACTGTTCATGTTTCTAAAAGTAAGAGTGTAAATCGACCTCAATTTCATGTGCATGTAAAAAAAAAGGCATAAACAGAAATACCTTTAAAAAAAGGTACTAAACTGCCATTGGGGTGCTACTCCTAACACCCACAAGCTGCACTAACTTACTTTAGGAGCCCAGTTAAGACTCTTCTTAAATTTAGGCTTTTATCTCATTCTAATACACACACTATAAGGACAAAAGTACTGGGTCACACTTCTTATTTGTTGAATTCAGATGACCCCTTACTTCTAGTGAAGGACAATCTTAATGCTTCAGCAGACCAAGACCTTCTGGACTATGCCTTGCTTCCAACTTTGTGGACATAGTTTGGGGAAGAACCTTTTCTATTCCAGCAGGACTGTGTCCCAGAGCACAAAGCAAGCTCCATAAAGACATGCTGGATGAGTTTAGTGTAGAAGAACTTGACTGTCCTGCACAGAGCCCTGACCTCAACCCAATCCAGCACCTTTGGGATGAACTGGAACAGAGATTGTGAGCCAAACCTTCTCGTCCAACATGCTCTACAGAATAAATTGGCACAAATTGCCACAGAAACTCCAAAATCTTCCAAGAAGGATGAAAACTATTACAACTGCAAGGTGGGACCAAGTTAAAAGTTAAAGCTCTGATGAACTAATGACATGAGGGTAGTCACTAAGTGTCCGTATTGGGTGTGTTAATGGATGTTATTATGAAGTGTCACCCTGTCTAGTTTCAGTTTGCATTTTTTAACATCCTTGTTTCATCAGGATTCATCTGGTTCTTACCGGATGCTTAACCCTATGGAAACAGACACTATGCAATTTGTTTTTTGTGTTGAAACCATAGTCGTACATGATATTGTGTCATGTGTTGATTTCAAAATGTATGTATTTCTTGTTCAGCAGGTTTTCCAGATGGTCTTGGAAAGAACGGCATCAGTGGAGATTCTTCACTAAAATCCTTTAATAGTCCTGCATTTAATTTGTAGTCAGAAAACCTGTTCAAGGAAAAACAGGCGTGTATCATTTAGTATCTTTTTAGCGTGCTGGGTAATATGATGCACAAATATACTGAACATGTTGTTCAATTTAACCTATGAAATTACAGTGTTCTGTGCCAACAAGCACAACAAAAATTCTAAAGATAGCATCCATAAACTAGATGTAGTAGGTCTTATTCACTGTTGTTTTAAAGATGTGGCAATAGACCGCATTATCGTAATCTCATTCACCTCAACTGTCTCTTTACAGTCCTTTCTATGGCTTGCATGGACCTGTCTCTTTTTTTCATGCGATAATTGCAGGTTTTAAATAAGGCAAACTGGTTTAACCAAACTCAATCATACTTCCTGTGTTCCAGATTAAATGCACAGGTTCAGCAATTATTGCTCAACTACCGTTCGTTTTACTGTTAAGATTAAAATATTGAAACTGCCATATTTACAAAGCACTACTACGCAACAGGTGAGCAATGGTATCAGTGGGGTGGAGGCCTGTCAAGCTAACAGAAGCTGATCTGGCCCTAATAGACATTAGGCTGTTGACACAATGTCAGAATGCAGGCTGTAAGGCCCACACGCTGAGCTCCCTCTGAGTAAGGAACAGGCTGGCAGACTGGAATCCATACTCTTGATAAGTTTATTAAAGCAAAAATAAAACAAAAGAAAATAGGCACTGTGGCCTCTCAGGCTTTACAAGCAAAATAATCGGACATGACTAAAGCAGGAGAAGTGAGGTGATGGAGACATAAGGAATGATGAACAGAATGGGGAATATATACACAGACAATCAGGGCTAAACCAAATGCAGGTGGGACGGATGGGAACACATGACACACGGACAAGAACTACAAAACACGTGACACAAGCACAAACTATAATGCTTCAAAGTAAAAGTCCCATTCCCAACAAAGACCCATAGAAAAAGGCAAGACAGGACAAAAACGAAAAAAAGAAAAGCATTGGCCATAAGTGGCCACTGACCGAGCCGTGACACACAATGAGATCAAGTGTGGTCCCTTTGCTTTTAACCCTGAAAAAAGTTACACTTAGGCCTATGACTGCTGATGCCATAGGCATGATATAAATTTATGTTTATTTACAGAAGGTCATGGCGACATGGCCAGAGTAAATGTCCTTCTAAACTCTTGTCTGAGGTACATAAAAGGATATATGATGAAAGTTTACTGAACTGTAGACTGAGTAAATGTACCCATTGAACTGGTTTCTCAAATGTATTTGCCCTTCCTCTGAAAAAATGGCAAACTGGGAGTCAGACTGAAATCAAGATATACAGAAACTGTATCAACCAGGCTATCGCACTGTAATCAATACTGTTAAGCTCACACTAGACACGGTGTGTGTTTAATGCAACATTATGTATCATTAGAGGTGATCATGGTTAGGTCATTCAAGCCAAGAAATTAGCATCTTTGAGTAAAATGTACCTTTTTCTTGCTCCTCATCAATAGGAACTCCATTGTTTTCTCTGTTTCTTTAGGGTGTAAATACAATTACATATAAAAAACCTTCATCACTTATTAACTTGAGCAGCTGTCAACTCAAATAAGAAATTCCTAAAATTACTAGTACATTAAACATCTGGATAAAAAGTCTGGATAATAACAAAAAAATTAGAAAAATTTGAAATGCATGAAAATGTTGAAAAACCACCGATCAAAACATCAGAAGATGTTTTGGAAACATCCATGGAAAAAGCCTAAGTACAAACCATAAAATGCAGCACATAAACTTTACAAAATATACTTGACACTCAGCAATCCCTCAGCAAATGTACCACACTCTTGTTGAGTATTACACAAAGAGGCTCAGTGCTATTATTGTTAGCAGTTCAGGCTTTCAGAAAAATGTGTTATTAAAGAAAAAACAGTCCAAAAACTAGTTCAAAACACACTGTCAAACTTGCAGCTTAGCCATTTGTTTAAGTCTAAAATATCACACATTGCACATGTGCTTTATTTAATATATTTATTTTCATTAAGGTGCCAATAATTCTAGAGGTGTGTTTGCTTTCATTCCTTAAGAGCCAATGCATGAATTTCCCTAGAGTTTATTGCCAACTTTTAAGCAATATCCTGCCAAACCTGTTACTTGGTTGTTGGCAAGCATAAAGATCTGGCAGATACAAAGTGCTTTCATGGAACTGCAGGTTTTGTTCATGATGTATTTGTGTACTTCTTATCGCATTTAGTTGAAAATGCCCCTGAAGAACACGTTTTGTCAATAGCATGTCATGTCTTTTCTTCTACAAATGCTTCCACATGAAATTATTTCATAATATCAACATTAAATGGTTCATAATTCAAGTAATTTCACCATTACAAGTAGATGTGCCTTGATTTTTCTTATGAAGACAGCTCTTAAAATATTGTCATTATTAGAGAAGTTAAGGCAACCTGATATTTGGTCTATTCGTGAATAGACTTCATTATTTTAATTAATTGAGTGTTGGGAACATTTCCTAGCATTTAATTTATTTTTATTATTTAGAGATTTATTTGAGAAAAAATGTACTGGATGAAATCAGCAAAAATGTCGAAGTGGATATTGGAAGAAAACAAATCTGTCCTCAAATTGCATTGTGTCATATTGTTAGTTTTCCTGGATGCAAATGGTTTGCTTTGCTCTTTAGTTGAGTGTCTGGCACTTCTCTTTCACAAATGTTGCCTCCATAGAGAATTTTCTACATTTTAGGGAGAATTAGCCATTCATGTTTAATTGATCAAAACCACTATAATCTCTGAAAGCAATGCCTTCAAATGAGTATAATTAGAAACCAGTGTATTGGCTCTAGAGTGACATGACTTTCTCTTGGAAGAGCACAAGTGGCCTCACTGTCTTTCAATGGGGCCACTGTTGACTGACACACTGAGGAAAGCATAATGTTCTCCTCCATCGCAATTAAAGATTTAATTAAAGATATAATGCTGCTTCCCATGACTCAGTGGAAGCACATGCTCACTTTCTGCTTCGTAGCATTCATGGTATAGTGAGAATTCTTGCTTGCAGATGGACTTGAATATTACTAAACTGCGGAGATCATTTGGAAAAAAGTTAAATGTTTCACTCAGCTTATTATAACACTCAAATAAATAAAGACAATCCTCAGGAACGTCTACGTGGGGCGAGGAGCAAAGGAAATACTAATCGGTGAGGTTTGCGTGACTACGTTCTGTGACTATACCCATCTTCATCAACATTCTACTCTGCCTGAGGGATAAACATCATTGTATTTCCCTGGAAGTCCTAAACATAGAGACAGAGAAAACAATAAACAAATAAGGCAAAATGATATATTGGACCAAAAATTATAATATATTTGATCCAAAATTATGCTGTGAGTGGCAAATTCATATAAACCTCTAAGATTATCAGCTAATTTGAAGGTGAAATTAGAGTCAGATGTTCAGTTAAAGGCAAGGAAGTGTTGGATGTGCTGTTTTATTTAAGAATAGAGATCTATCAGTGCTGATCTTCACGTGATTGTGGGAGAGCAAGAAAATTTCCAAAGCCCTGCAAGTTGTTGATGCTTAATACACTTGAAAATGTTACAAACCCATTACTAAAGAGTTTGGACTCAGGAATGGCTGACCAACAAAGACCACTCCAATAGCAAGGCATGCATAATACATAAGGTCAAAAAGGAACCTTTGAGCAACTAAAGGCCTCTCTCCTTCAGCTGATCCACCATCAGGAGGACGCTGAACAACAATGATGTTCATGGCAAGGCTGCAAGAAGAAAGTCACTGCTCTCCAAAAAGAACACCGCGGGGTGTTTACACTTTGCTAAATATCATGTGAACACACCAGTGTAATACCTGAAAAATGTCTTGTGAACAGACTGAATCAAATAGATCTTGTTTTGGTTTATATGAGAAGCGTTATGTTTGGCGAAAGGACAACACTGCATTCCAGCATAAGAACCTTGAGAAGCATGGTGGTGGTAGAATCGTGGTTTGGGCCAGTTTTGTTGCATCTGTACCAGGATGGCTTGCCATCATTAATTGAAGATTTTCTAAATTGTACCATTTTACCATTTTACAAATTTAAAAGGAAATGCCATGACACTTGTCTATAAGAAAGTGGACTTCTCTTCTCTTGCTAATTGTTTTGCTCCTGACAGCAGTGGTGACCTAAAATCCTGGAAATTATGGTCAGAATGTGCAAAATACCGAACAAAAGTGTGAGTGCATCTGCATACTTTCATCTTTTGCCTAAGATGAAACTATGAGTTGTGCAGTTCCAAGTAAATGACAGTTTTTTGCAAATGAATCTGGGATGCAAAGATTGGAACTGATTTGTCAGCAGAAGTGGGACATCAGCCAGCAGGTTTCTCATTCATTTCCTGTAACCTCTTAGTCTTCACTATGCAGAGCCTTTCCCAGGGTCAATGAGCACGAGGCAGGGACTCACCCAGGGCAGGGCTCCAGGACGCACACACCATTCACTCACACACCCACACCTACAGGCAACTTAGAATCCCCAATAAACGGCTTTACAGTCTAGACAACACAACTTTCTACCTCTCCCTCTCTTTCTGCAGATGTTGCAACTCCAACATTTTTAGGGTTAATAGTAACTCGGGATCTAGCCAGTACGGCCTTTCCATGGGGATCTATGGCCTTTCCATGGGGCACTTTAAATGATAATTATTTGCTTATCTCATGTTGTTTACCTCTATGGGTTTACAATGTATTGTAAGCATTTTGGAAATAAATGCTACAGCATCCACCATCAAATAAATTAATTCTTTTCTTTGAGGTGAGGAATGGCAAAGCTGATACCTTTGAACTTGATCATTCTATGGTTTTTGGAGAAACCTTTTTGCAGAGATCTTGTCTGATGACCTATGCCAGCTAGCATTATGCAGCCCCATAATTCATTCCAGGCTTGTCCTTCAGAATTTGTGGATTCTTTAGTCCAGAGGCAATCATGCTAGAGGGTTCTTCCACCCACTGAGAGCACCAGCTATGTTTTGATGTAGATCTGTAGCCTGGCGCCATACAACTGTCTGTTACTAAACTATTTAGCAGACGTCTGAGAATGGTAGGGCCATTTAGGCTAGTTTATCAAGCCGACAGGCTTAGCTTCCTCAGGAGAACTGGCCAATAGTACCAGATGCACTTTCTGTAGTTCTTTGAACTTCTAAAGAAGACTGACTTAAATTTGACCTTGTGTGAAGAGGCTCTTTTGCCCAGAGCATCGCATTTTATTATGCAGTGACTTTTATAACAAGTTTTTAGGATATTTTTTTTGCTTTGACCTTACAGTTATGTTCAGCCACTTCATGTCCTATCCATATTGTGCTCATTTCTTTGATGAGTGGGCTTGAGCTTCATAACTTGCCAAGTGTGTTGTCTCAGCATGCTGAAAGGACTACAACTACTTTGTTTTTGCAGACAAGCTCCAGATTTGTGTGTGTGTGTGTGTGTGTGTGTGTGCGTGTGCGTGTGCGTGTGCGTGCGCGTGCGCGTGCGTGTGCGTGTATGTGTGCGTGCTTGTGTGTGTGTGTGTGTGCGTGCGTGCGTGCGTGCACATGTGTGTTTGTTTGTGTAGACATTGGTTTATATTCAGTAATAATTAAAAATGTCATTTGTAACCAATTGTGATGTTGTAACAGTGTCATTGGTTCGTGTTCAGTAAGTTACAGCTGTCATATACTGTAACCTAATTCATAGGTTTGTGTTAGGTCAGTGATGTCATGACCATTGTAGCCTAAGGTATAGGCTTGTATTCAATAATAAATGGTAAAAACTGCTTCTTGTA
>JBBPDH010004079.1:0-11546 GCA_037974565.1 Clupeocharax schoutedeni
TGTAAAGCTGCTTTGTGACAATGACCATTGTTAAAAGCGCTATATAAATAAAATTGAATTGAATTGAATTGAATAATTAAGAATAGTATAGTGAAGTATACTTGACTTGACTGGTATGTATAAAGAAAGTATATAAAGTATACTGTTATAATTTAGTCTGACGAAGTATTCAATTAGTATACTTCCTTGTATATTACATGGTCCGTATACTTGCTATGGCTATACCCAAACATGAAATTCAAGGGTCGGGAAGGAACCAAGACTCAAAGGGGAACCCATCCTCCTCAGGTCGACCCGGAGAGAAGGAAAAGAGAGCGTTTATGGGGAAAAATTTACAAGATTAGGCCTTAATGAACAAGATTATTGACAGAGAGGCCTTTGACATCTGTAGTCCATAAAAAAACAGAAACAGTAGCAACAATCTCTGCTGGAGCTTTAAGCAGCAGTTGCCCCTGACTGGGGGAGGAGCACATGGGTAGTTGTCAGCTGCTGGAACCAGTCGAGGGCAATTTTGCACAAGGCAATTGCAAGACTGGGAGGGTGTTGACCTGGGGTCCTATGGTGATCACTCGGGCTGGACAAGTGTGCAGCAGTTACCCTCACACAAAGAAAACAGAGCAGAGATTTAGTTCTGTTTAAAGGTGCAGAGAATTTTTTATATCTGTGAGGAGACTAACTGTATTCCTCTGCTGAGCACAGGTTGCTAAGTAACAGCTGTCTCTCCGCTGCAGCTCCTAGAGAACCCTACATGGCAGCTCATTTGTCTGACTCAAGAGTGTAACAGCAGCCCCACCTTACATGCCCAACCTGTCGCCACCCCTCAGTAAACCTTTCTGAAGTGGAAGACAAATTTAATGTTCAGAAACTGGAGTTGGGCAGAACCTGTGAAGAGCTGTGAAACACTCTATAGACTGGCTGAACAAAACTTTTGTTATAGCACCAGCATTTTCTTTGCTTTCCAAGGACATTTACTACATAGAACCGAAGAGAACACTGAAGATTGTGCATTCTCATGAAGAACGTGATTGCTGGGAGGATCTACTTTCCCTCAGTCACAGCCGGGATGTTATCTGTAATGTAAAACCTCTCCAGTTCTATAGTTTAAATGAAAAGCCTTATTTTTTCAGAGCTGGCTCTCTGAATAAATAAAATAAAGATGCCCTTGTAGTCATGCATGAATGCACCACAGTACAGTACACACTGTAAACAGTGTGATATTCTTTCTCCACATTTAACACATTCACCAAGTTAAGCAATGAAGAGAGTGCAGGAATGGTACCTCACTCAAGCGTACGTCAGTGGTGCCACTAGCAGTCCTGGGATTCAAACCCACAACCTTATGATTACAGGGGCAACTCCAGAATCACTAGAACACCAGCTGGCCTAATGAATAACTAAAGGCTAAAGGAAAATTGGAGCACTGTCAAACCGCTGATACCACAGGTCAGCATGCAGAGAGGAGAACTACATAAGATGGAGGGAGGATGAGATCCTAGACCCAGCAGGGGAATACACTGTTCTATGCCTCCCTCTGGTGGCTAAGGATGGTTTGATAGATGGTACCTCCCTATAAAGAGGACAATGGAGAGAGAGAGAGGTGCTCTGTGCCTCTCTCTTATGGCCTGTTATGTTACACCTGTAAGAGTGTTTCCATTCTTTCTCTATTGAACCTCTTCATGATATGAGGTTGTGTGTTTTGCTGATCTTCTGGAGATCAGTGTTTGTGACTGTTTGGTTTTTTTTTCCTGTCCCAAGGAACACTGCCCCCCATATCAGAGAAAATAGGCCAACTGACCTGCAGCTGAGAAAGGAAGGATTCTGTAATCCTGGCAATCAAATGGGGGTTCCAGAGATAATCACCTGTGGGAGTGATGGTCCCTGTGGAACTCTAGAGCACGGTGGAACTGAGTGGGTCCTCTGGATGAAACAGTGGCCACTCCAAAGAGCCGGGCTGGATTTAGTGTGAGGCAGTTAAGGTGCTGTTCATCAGACTGCCCATCACAAGTGGAGCTTAAGGGTCTTATAAGGTAACCAGTTTTTCACATTCTGGATATTTTTTGGTTTTGAAATGAATAATTTTGTGAGGTCACATTTAGACATCAGCTTTTTCAGCCTACAGCAGTTTAGCCCCACTCATTCACACTTAAGGAGCATTTGATACAAGAATAAAGTACAAAACAGGGCAGCCACACATAACAGAGCTCATTTTCATTCATAAGGCTTAAAGGCACAATACCAAAAACAGCTAGTTTAATTCTAAGGGCTAAGTAATCATGAACGACTTTCTCTTTGGTACATAAAGATGAAAATGAAATGCAAGATACATTTTGGATATGGGCCCATTAAAGTAACTAATGCATTTTTCCGGGTTTTTTCTGTGAGCAGAATGAAACCTCGACAACAGTGCATGTTAGCAGAAGGCCACACTGAAAGACGACCACTGATGTAATCACTGCGCCCAAGTGGGAACTTTATTTGTGAGGCAAGTGTAACACTTCAGTGTCTTGCTGTCCAGTGACCATCAAAAGAAGTTATTTTTTGCACTTTTATGGTTGACGCTGCTTTGCATTCCTGTAATTTTAGGATATTGTAGATTCTAAGAACTCTTAACAGGAACCTCAGTTTGCCAGACTGGTACTCTTGATCGTAAGAAATAGAGCATGTAACTAATAGAAATGCACAACTTTTTCCATAATTATATTTAGGATAAAAACAAAACTTTGTCAGTTGTTAATGTGCTTTGAGTCTTCAGCATTGGTTACTGATTACTGTGAAGGGCACCTGCAATCTCACTATATTTTGTGTACAGTGACAATAAAGGCATCTTTATCTTTATTCTTATACAATACTTCAATGCACATGATAGGTGTGAGTCTAAATTGCACCTCTAAATTGCAGTTTGCTTTAAGCTTGATTTTCAGATCACAGGCAAACTGTTTTTGTAGCTTCTGGAACAATCAGCAGTAAAACTAAATGTGACCTCTAGGTGGAGCAAGAGCCTTAAAACTATTTGATCGCTTTTGTGTTTGCTTTGCAGGTGAGTCTGCTCCTACAGTGATGATGCAGATTCCTGCAGTGGGCATTAAATCACCTACACAGCTGCCAAAACACCTCTTTGCCTTAACCTTAACCATGGCGTCCTGTGTTACCTGTTTCGTGCTGTGGTCACCTGTGACATGGCTTAAAGCTCAGAGAGATTCTGTAATGTGTAAAGACATCAGGGTGCAAAATACCCCTTTGCTCTAGGAATTTGATTTTGGAACTTTCAGGGTTCCTAAGGGTTCAATCGGGAGGTCTCACACTACCTTCAAGACCACCTGTATTTCGTGACATATTGACCCCCCAAAAACCTTTTCATAACCAAAGAAAAACCTGAAATAAATAAAATTCCAGGGGATTTTGTGTTGTCTGTTTGTTTTTATTGAGATTTTACAAGATTTTTATTCAAAATTCATACAAAATTGAGGCAGGACACCAGGAATGAACGTCCGAACAAAACCTGAACTGATAGAAACCAAGTGTAAGCAGCCTACAAACAAAGGGCCTGACCCTGTAAACCGGCAGGGTGTGCCCCAGGGGTGTATTGTGGGACCATTGTCTTTCTGAGTTTTCTGAGTGGAGATGACCTCCTTGTTGCTGGGAGAGGAGCCCCTCACCTCCGCTCATAAATAAAGGGTTCTGTACGCTGCTGAAAGCTGGACAGAGCATCTGGAGCCCATTTGTGAGCATGCTGCCTCGTAAATGATGTAAATGATCCCAAATGGTTCTAGTTAAGCGAGACCAATAGTGGCACACTCCGCTCTCCCTGTACCGCCATTAAACATTGCAGATCTGCAGCCACAGCTCTAGAAACTGGGGGGAGGGTCATGTGACTGTTTCAGGTCATGACTGACCGACTGCCCTGTACTCCTAACCCTAAAAAAAAGTGTTTGTCACTCTGCAGCTTAACTAAGCTCATGTATATAGGTACCCATAATAAAATATAAATTCAAGATTCCATCAAAGTTAATCTGATTGAGATCAAATTGACATCTAGAGCAAATGCTGGTGATGAATAAAAATGTATTCTATTAATTCTACTAATAATTGAAATGATTTAAGATTTGTATTAAAACATTTTCATGGTTATAATGATTGTTGAAATACGGACACAGCCCTCGACTCCCCTTATGCTCTTCTGTTTTTTTGTTAGAAATCATTCAGTGGTAGTGTTTCAGAATGGGTTTGGTGTGAAATAGTCTGTTGTAAAGAAACTCCCCAAATCTGAATTGTTATCAGAGGTGGGGGTGAAATGAACTAGACATCTGCCTCTAATAGCAACCTCACAGAAAGTTATTTCAAAACTGATTATAAATGCGCTGCCTGATCCCTGAGACATTATTTTGCCAGAGATTTGAGAAGCTTTTTGCTTAAAACTAAACCCATTCATAGTGGAGGGATACGTAAAGGTGTTCTTAGGCAAAATAGCCCCAAAAGAAAACTGAATTAGTTCAGATTTACAATTTTATCATAATGTTCCATATAAACACATACAAACATTCCATATAAAGCTACATTCCATATAGAGACACATGTAGCTTCACTGGGGGTCAAGTAGTAAATAAAAATGTATTGATGCGGAATCGCTCTGAATGACACACCCTACAGTACAGTGGTCAGAGTTGTGGTCTTCTGACAGTTACTCATCCAGGACCGTATGAGTGAAAAAGAAAACAGCTCGGAGCAAAACCCACACTCTTCTCCTGCCAGAATAATCAGAACCTGCTGTCCTGAGAAGGGAACGTGATCTAGATCCTTTCACTTCCATCTTGTTCTCCTGCTTTACATGCTGATGCATACTTTAGCATGATAAACTGACTTATATCTGAGGAGAAACATCTGTCAAACTGATCAAAAGGCCCAGAGATGGACAGGTCGTTAATGCTTAAGACAAAAATACTTAAAGGACAAATCTGCCAAGGTTTCAAAAATCCCCATTATTGAATGTTTATGCTAGCAGTGATTCAGTGTTAGTTTGTCTGAAGAAACTCTGGAGAAATTCAAAGTTTACGTCATTGCCATGTTTGGAACTCACATTTTGCTTGTTTAGTACGGAATTTGAGTTTTCAGGCTAACAATAGACACAGGATGACACAGGATGGCCTACTGTAAGTTTCATCATGTAGCAGAAAGCTGTGGGCAGCCTTTTACACAACATGGTCTGATTTTACAAACTACCACAGGAGCAGAATCCAGGGAAATGTTTGGATATGTGTATGGTAAAAGATTTGGGTGACTATTGACTTTTAGTCTTAGCGACATTAGCCTTGTAGCTCCAAATCTAAATCTAGCTGATTGCTGTGTAAATTGGATTTCTTTTGCTGAATTGTTCCTTTAAGTGCCAACTGACAGAAAAAAAACATGCTTGTTTATTTTAAAAGCTTATATGTCTAAGGCAACTCTCAAGCAGGTTCTTGACCGCGACCACGCAGAGTTGAACTCCAGTAAAAGCAAAGAATTAAAAAGTGCTTCCTCCTGTGTTTGGCTTTAGAACTCCAAAGGGACTTGCTGAGATTTACAGTGGCAGTTTTGCACATGAGCTGCAAGCATAGCCTGAAACAGCCACGGGAAATGCCAAGCAGAACTGTGGGGACCTTAAAATACTATATTTAATGAAGCGGCCCCAGCAATTACATACAGCACAGTCCATCGCTTCCACATGGAGCGACTCTCTCACAAAGCCTTCCAGACTAGGGCACAAAACAGCAGATCCTGCACAAAACCGTGCTCTGCTCACATTTGTTTTCTACCTGACCTACTGCCTACCTGAAACATCTGGATTAGCACCAGGTTATGTATGAAGATCATTATCACCGCAGTTATGTGGAAAATTATACACAGGAGGACTCAACACAGGATGTGATGTGCATTTCATTGCTTGTATGGGATATGTTCTAGACTTGCATGCTGTTTTCACCTTTTCTAAGATTTTTAAAAATTCAGTGTTTGTAAACAAACTCATTCAGAAGGGTTTTGGTGTGAAACTGACTTCTTTATAGTGGTAGTGAATGGAACCAGACGTTTCATCTCCAACTCAAGTGTAGCCTTTTTATTTACTCGCAAAGCCCACCAGCAAACCTACACATGTTTTCTGAGTGTTTGTGTGGAGGGCTTGTTAATATAATGGCAAATCTGAACAAGATCCATTTTCTTTGGGGACTACATGCACCCATGAACCGTAACTGGGCAAAGTTCTTAAACTCTGATAAAACAATGCCTCAGAGATGATACAGTAAAATGTTCTGTGAGAAGGGCAGATGTCACCATGCACCAAGACTATAAACAATTCTCTAGCATTTCTCAACAAGCTCACTCTAAGCTCTTTGTATACATCACTTAATTATTGTGGGATTTTATGATTATTAACACACAAACATATTAGTGGTGGGCTGTTATCGGCGTTAACGTGCTGCGTTAATGTGAGACTTATCGCATGATAAAAAAAATATCGCCATTAATCTATTCACAAAGTTGGGTTGGGAGCTGTGCCTATACTACGCAAGCTATGGTGACTTTCACCTTGATATTTTAGCGCAGATTTACTCACTTTCTCTCTGTCTCTCGCGGGCATTCTCGCTGTGCCTCTTTCTCGCGCTCTCTCTCTTTTACTCTCTCTCTCGTTCGTGACTTTTCCAGAGGGAGCGGATCGTCTCTCTCGGTCTCACTGTCTCTGTCTATCGCTCTCTCTCTCTTTCTCTGTCTCTCTCTTGCGCGCTCTCTCTCTGTCTCTCTCTCATTTGACTTTTCTGGAGCATGCGGATTGTCTCTCTCTCTCTCTCTCTCTGTCTTTGTATCTCTCTCTCTCTCTCTCTTTTACTCTCTCTCGGTCTCCCTTACTCTTTCTCTCTCTCTCACTCTCTCTTACTCTCTCGTTCCTGACTTTTCCGTATTTAAACCTCAGGTTTATATGTACATTTTCTTGAAGGGTAATGTATTGAACTTCCAAATGAAATTAAAGTGATCTGGGAGAACATTTGGAGGCATATTTATGGTTTACACTATAAAAATAGGCACTGGGATCATTTTATTTGAGCTGTAGGACCTTCGGCAGAATTCAAATGAGCCATTTTAAATTTAGATTAATCTAAATTAATCTAGATAAATTCCAAGATTACTATGAGATTAATCTCGATTTTTAAAAAATAATCTATGCCCACCCCTAATATATATATATATATATGTAAACGACCCACAACAATTCCGATTTGCATATCTCAACAGGGAATTTAAATTCGAATTTACTTTTACATATTCTTTAAGGGTAATGCATTAAACTTAGTTTAAAATTATATTAATGTATTCTGGGAGCATATTTGGAGGCATATTTAGGGTTTACACTATAAAAATAGGCATTTTTTTACCAAAACACAACAACACATTTTTCACTGTATGCAGGTGCTCTTGGAATGTAACCCCCACAAAAAATGAGGATTACTGTATAGATAAATGACCACAAGTAAGCATGACCGGTTTAACAGTTCCAAGTAGACCATGCCAGGATAACCAGCACTAGGTTTTCAATGCTAGCATCACAACCTTCCATGCATCTGCCAAATCTCTAGATAACTAGATTACAAATCACACTTCAGTGCATGCTACACAAATCAAACTATGGACATCACATTTAAAGACAATGCCTCCATCTTTAGTAGATTTTTGGTGCCACGGTACCTTGACCTGGGCCGTTTCATCTGTTGTAGGTAATGACACAGAGCCAGCATGTTTCATATTCCGGAGGTGCTGTGTGTTCTCCAATACCTCCCATGGGGGAGGACAGGAGGGCAGAGCTGTAAATCGTACATCTGTCAGTCGTTCTTCATAAAAACACCAGTAAATGTTCACGCGTTCCCACAAGTGCTGGTTTCATGCTTGTGGGGTCTTGCCCTTGCAATGGCCATTCTATTGTACAAGGAATCTGTTTGCGCGTCTGTGCATTGGGGTCACAGTTTGAAGTAGACTTTCAGTAATTCAAGCCTTTAAACAGGACTGTACCTTTGAAGGATTGCTTATGCTAGCTTTAAGTACAAATATCTCAAGCGATTTTCTGCCACTTATCTGGGACCAGGGAGGTAGCAGGCTGAGGAAGGCAGGCCAGGTATTCATTTTCCTGGCCAAAGTGGTCCCAAGACAGCTGAGATATATAATCCTCCCAGCATGTCCAGGGTCTGCCTCATGGTCTCCCAGTTGATTGTGTTCAGAGTACTTACATAGAAAGGAGCACCCCAACCTGGTCCTTTCAAAGCCGAGGAGCCGCAACTCTTCTCCAAGCCCTTCCAAGATTTCTGAGCTGCTCACCCTGCCCATCCAACTTTCTGAGGAAGCTCATTTATTCATTCTTTCTGTCATAACCTAGAGCTTGTGACCATCAATTTGGGTTAGAACAAAGACTGACTGGTAAACTGAGATGCTTTGCACTTTGGCTCTACTCCTCCTTCAGTACAAAAGACAAGAACAACAACCGTATGACATCCACAATCATGCCTGATCTCCATCTTTCCTCTGTCTTGTGAAGAAGACTCAAACTTCTCCACTTAAGGCAGTGTCTCACTCACTTGAAGGGAACAAGCCATTTTTTTCTGGCATGAAAATGGGTGTACAATACATGTTAAAGAATGTAACCATTGTTGCCTGCATGCATTCATGCATCCTTCACTTTGGTATGGATGCTCAGCAGTAGAGCAGAGTCAGATGTTTGAAAATAAAAGGATTGTGGAGGAGGTTGTAATGATGCTCACGATTGTCCTGTGCCCGAGGAATGTTACATCATAGCGGTGTTTACAGTGTGAATTTGTCTAGATCAGCACAGAGCCCCAAATGATTCTCCCAGAGGAGGAACTCATTTAAAAAGTACTTCATTTTACAGAGTTCTGTCATTAGAAAAGCATTCAGTAATGTACTGTGTAGGTTAGGCCTATAGAAGTGCTTGTTGTGTGTGGTTTTAGACACTGCTTACACTTGCCTGGGGTGGCAAAACATCAGGCACGAGCCTAGACTCATTTTGCAGTTTTGCCATGATTGACTTCCGTCATTGACTCTTGTGAATTTGCATAATTTAAGCATTTTTTAAACGTGAACAACAACAGACTGTAAGCTTAAGACATTTTAAGAACAATGCAAGTTCTCACAGAATCTTATTGTTGAGACATTCACAGAGTGTCATCCAATGTAATTTTGTGATCTTCTCATGATTAGTTTGATCCAGTGTCACATGATCTCCATGACACACAATCAGATACACACATGCTTAATCACTGTCAAGCTCACATGCTTTGTTAACACTCCACCATGACCGGAGGATGTCAGTGTGAGGGGGCATTTCCTTCTGCTTAAGGATTCCTCTGGGGTCAGGCCGGCCATAAATGCCACATCATGCTGGCTCCTTCTCCGGGTTCCTTGCAAATGCACCTAAAATTAGTACACACACACACACACACACACACACTGCCGATAGTTGCTGAGGAGTGTGTGTGTGTGTGTGTGTGTGTGTGTGTGTGTGTGTGTGTGTGTGTGTGTGTGTGTGGTGTCAGCTGCAAGAAAGAGAACGAATACAGGAGGAAGAAGTGGAGGAACTTTGACTCTGAACCTCCATAACTGCATCTGTTCATCACTCTGGCCAATCACCAGCAGATGGGGCAGATTAGCCAGAAAGTCTTTCCACAGGCAGCAGCTGGAGAGTAGCTTGAAAGTGGATGCTTGGCCTTCCCAAAAGGGGGGTCAGAAAGTCATTGTTATCCTTAAATGTTATTCACATGCAGCTTCCTTTCCTCTGGCCGGGCAGCACTCGAGCTTGTCATGCTGTTTGTGTGATCTGGCAATTAGAGGTTTTAATACTGAATGTTTAAATCCCAGACCTGGGCTAAACAGTGGTATTAGAAACAGGCCATGAATGTGAAAGAAAAGTTCTATGATGAAGCTAACTTCTGCTAGCAACCCTTTGGGATTTTTAGGTGTATGTTAGTGCTATGCTGCACTGACTTAACATCAACTTTAAATGCACTTTAGGTGCATTGCATCTAGTCTGTTAGATTTTTTTTTTGGGGGGGCACTAAAGCTCAGTTTTGAGATTGATGCCAAAAAAAAAGGGGGGGGGTGGTAAACAAGCAAGGGGTAAACAAGCTTCGGCAGACAAAGTTCTGGTAAGGTTGTCTTTTTCCTTGGTTTAATTACAATTGAATTATTCTTCTAAAAATAAAAATAAACATTATGGTTTCGGCTACACGCTGTTTCCTGATGCTTGGTTACGATGCCTAACTTCATAGTAAGGAGAAAATAATTCCCAAGCATTTAGTGCCACATCAGTGTCAAGGTGGGGGGGGGACACAAACCCAGCGCTGGATTGGCCATTGGGCATGCCGGGCCGTCAGCAAGGGGTTTGGGTCTGCGCCACGGAGCAATTGGTAAAAAAAAAAAAAAAGTCCATCAGATATTTTTTTTTTGCTTTAATCCGTGGGTCGGGGGCAGGTGGGTGCTTCTTCTGCTTCCGACGAGTTCAGCATCATTAGGTGCGCCACCTACCATTGAGGAGTGTGCAAAGCAGGGAACACCTCTCTGCCTAAGCCAATCTCACGACTTTCAAAATACGTGCTGCGTCAACGCGTTACTATCCTATGTATTTTAATGCGCAACACCACGAGTATCTGCACCAACTGGTGACTGTTACGGTAAGGCAGTGATGGACAGTAACGAAGTAGATTTACTTGAGTTCTGTACTTAAATAACATTTTTGAGCATCTGTCCTTCACTTGAGTATTATTTTTTTGGAAATTTATGACTTTCACTTCCCTACATTTAAAACACAAATTGTACTTTTTACTTCTGTACATTTATATCAAGATCTTGTTCATCTTAATTCTGAACGTGGATTTTATCCCCTTTTCTGAAACATGATTTTTTTTTGTTTGTTTCTTTGCATGCCAACATATACAGGCCATTTCTTTTAGACGGTGGTATACTTTCTCACGCGCACACTCCCTCATGTACACCGTCTCACGCACACACACTCCTCTAGACCAAAAAACATGTGATGCCTCTTTAGTCCTTTTGTGTGTGAGAGTGCGTTTGTGTGTGTGTGGGCACGGGTATAGGTCCTCACCTTCACGGCCTTCTTCTTTCATGTTCTTTTTTGTTGTGCTAATTTGCATTTACAGCAGTTTCTCTTTCAACTTGTGTCAGGACACCCAACATTTTACTAATTTCTAAGTCTAGAGGTTCTTTAAGCTAGTCAGAGGCATTAGCTATTGTATGTGTTGTGCTAATAATGCAACAATGCACTGAAAGAAAAAAAAACATAATTTTTAAATGTAAGTACTTCAGTACTTTAATTTAATTCAGTACTTGAATTACGACTTTCATTTGTAATGGAGTAACATTTGACCAGTGTTATCTGTACCTTCACTTAAGTAATGAATGTGAGTATCTCGTCCATCTCTGCAGTAGAGATGTCCCGATCCGATATTCTGTATCGGTATCGGTCCGATCCTGACCTAAATTACGGGATCGGAAATCGG
>JBBPDH010004180.1:0-11542 GCA_037974565.1 Clupeocharax schoutedeni
CAGAGAGAGGATGAGCAGGTTGGTTGGAGTGTGGAGCTGCTTGAAGTGAGAGATGGAGATGATCACCAGCAGGTTCAAAAACACAGTGCACACTGAAACACATGAGAGGAAAATGTACAAAACTATAAATTCAGGGCCTGCTTGGACCTCCATTCTGCAAGATGAGGTATTGTCAGGAAAGCAATACTGAACTGTGATGTTTTGCTTGTAGTCTTTGTTATCCATCTTAAACAGATGCTGGAAATGATCCAGAGGTTTGGTGTTAGAGCATGTCTCTTTATACCTAAGCCTGAATCCTCCCACTGCCATGTGAATGGTTAGTTTGTTTCCAGTGTCAGCGTCACTCAGTCTGATATTCAAGATTTCATCATTATTTACATTGTTGGTCATCTGGGAATAAGTGAGCCTGTTGAATTACCAGTTTTATACACAGAGTGAAAAGGTGGTCAGTGAACATTAAACATTACCATGTAACTAGCTGTGGGATTACTATGGTATTTTGGAATACTTTTTAAAAAGAAAGTATGCTGTAGTTTTGGCTTATATTGCCAGTGCTCTGCATGGCCAGGGCAGCCCACATGGGTCCCACTGTCCCACCTTTTAAGGGTTCATGAACAAAGCATGCTATGGAGATCCTCTTTGTGTCCTCTGGGACCAAACTCCCTCTGTGGAGCTCTCACTGTCCACCTGGACACGAGTGACGAGGAATGAACTGGACCTTGCCCACTTGTAGCGAGATGGAAGAGCTCAGACGTGAAAGTCACAAGAGAGCCGTCAAGTCTTGCGCTTTGATCTAAGTACGCTCCAACTGGAGTAGAGACTCACACCAAATGAGTCTGCGTTCGCACACACACACACACACACACACACACACACACACACACACACACACACACACTAATAGATATGGGTAGATGTGAGTACTCTGAGTTGAATGAAGGATGGAAATTAAATGTTTGTGTAATGTGTGATTACCTGCTTCCTATTTATATACTTTATGTGAGTCATTTCCGATGCCAATTGACATCACGTGATCTGTTATGTGTGACAGTACCCCCACCTCCAGGACCGGCACCAGACAGTCCCGACTGAAATGATACCCGAAGACAGTAGTCCCAGATGAGAGCAGGGTCCAGGATGTTACGACCAGGGACCCCGGACCGTTCCTTCGGCCGTAGCCTTCCTAGTCGACAAGGTACTGGTTGCCACGACCACGGTGTCGCGAATCCAGGATCCACCGGACCGTGTAGGAGGGACCACTGTCGATGATCGAATGATTTGGTTTGGTCAGAATGAACGAGAATGGGAGCAGAGGTGAAGAGATGACAGAGTTGATGGAAAGCCGCAACGGCATCGGGGTTGAGATGAAAAGGTCTTGGGGCTGGTGAGAGCAGTCAGAGTTACCACAACCGAACTGAAGCCCCAGATAAATCGCCGATAGCCATTGGCAAACCCCATAAAACTTTGCAGTTGCTTAAGCGACATGGGTAGGGGCCACGAACGCACAGCCTCCAGCTTCTAAGGATTCATGGCCACACCCTTCACGGAGATGATGAACCCCAGGAATCTGGTGGTGTACTGATGGAAGGCACATTTGTCCAACTTGCAGAACAGTTGGTGGGGTCATAGTTTCGATGAGGTGGCAATTTGAGGGCCTTCTGCTTACAGAACACCCCGGCCAGGTCACGATATGGGACGGGAATGGTCTCCAGGTCAACTTCGAGAGCCTCAGACTCCCCTCAGCACATCTCAGTTCTCTGCAGGTCGGTCCCCATTGGAGAATCTGGTTCTGAGTCCAGGACATCAGCGGGTTGTGTTTGGTCAGCCACGGGTGCCCTAAGATGAGAGGAGAGGAGAGGTGAGTTAGGAGGAATTGAATAGAATCAATGTGATTATTGATGATTAAGGTGATGGGTTTGGTGATTCGTTGAATAGGGCTATGAGAAAGGGGGCGACCATCTATGGCTGTGATGTTTACTGGCAGAGATAACACGTCAATTTCAATCCTCAGTTTAGTAGTGAATTTATGATCGATGCATTTTCCTGCCGCTCCTGAATCAACCAAGGTGGCGGTTCCGATCTGTTTGTGACTGAGCCGGAGATATACCTGTATGGGCCTCTGAGGTGGGTTCACGGCAAACTTTATTCATCGTGCCCAGTAATGTTGTTTTGTGCTGAAGCGGTCTGTGCGACAGTGCCAGTGAGGTGAAGAAATTGTCCGTCGTGGTATTTCTCCCTGTTATGGTACAGAGCACATAGTGGTTTTTTTTTTCTCTCTCTCTCTCTCTCTGTCGCTGACGTGTTTTAGATCAAGCAGCTGCTTCGCCAATCTTGACGGGGGCTTCGATTGGATGCCACGCACAGGATGTCCCACCCTCCGGATTTGAAAAGACTGAGGACAGCTGGGAGAAGAGAGCACCCTTGAGGAATCGTTAGAGAGGGCGTCCGTTAGAGGAGAGAGCACCCTTTTGAGAGAGAGTAGACTTTTGGGCTTCTTGAGAGATTGTTAGCATTAGAGTTTATTTGTGGTTTATTCTGTGGTGCTGTGTTTTTCTGTTGACATTTTGAGGAGGGGAGACTTTTCTTTTTGTTAACTCTTTGTTGTGTTTGTAGTACTCTTTGTTTGTTAGTACCTTTTGGGTGGTCAGGAGGACACTATTTGTTTTGTAGTGTGTAACACTGGTCTGTCATATGGTGATCTGTGAACTAACTGTCAGTACCTCACTCCTGACACTAGAGGGAGGTAGGAGGTATTAACTAGTACAAGGACTTCTTGTATAAAAGTGCAGAGTAACAGGTACCATGTGGGGAACAAACAAACTATGAAAGACAAGGTTTAATCCTATGTATGTTTATATCAGAAATGAATCTGAGGATTTCTTTATGTGGAGGTTTCTTTTGTTTTCTTTTTCTTCACTTTCTCTCACTTTCCTTACTCTCTCATTGCATTCGAGTTCTGGACTTTACTGGGCTTGATTGGATGTTATTCCTGGAGGATTGCGAGGAGTACCAGTTCAAGGGGAAAAAGACTGGATTACTTCTCCTGAAGAAGTTCCAAAGTAGTCTACAGGCCTCACCGGTGCGACGAATGGACTTTGTTCCAGTGAGTCTTTTTAATCATTTTCCTTATCACTGGCTGTGTGTTGGACTAGATGTGGACACGGAGTATCAAGTATGTGGTTTGTTGTGGGGGGTTTGATGGGTACAAGAGTATCACTGTAAATAAATTCACCTTTGTATCCAATCTTGAAGTTGATTGTATCCCTGAACTTTCAGATCGTTAATGGTTTTGTCTAAGGTTCGGCAAAATCGTTAGAATTTGGGTTTAGGTTGGATTAAGGGATTTTCATTCCTTTGGTGTTGTCTGTCCCCACATCGGAACGTGTAAGTACTACTCGTGTATGGGTTCATGGATATCTATATTTGTTTGTTATTGTGTATGTAGTGATGTATTCTTTTGTACTTAGTTTTATATAAAGATTGTAAATACTCCTTATCCTTGTGTGGATATCATTCCATTCACTATTGGCTGCTGTATACACACCACACACTTACCTATCTTCTCATTTCATACCCTTAACACTAGAATTACTAAACCGGCGCATTTTTGCGTAAAATCCATGACCTGGTCCCCCTGCCGTCTCCATTGTTCCCCTCCTTTTGATTTGCAAATGGCCCATTACTAGTGCTGGGGCATTAACAGTGCGAGATTCTTATTGTGCGATAAAAAATATATCTATAAATAGCTTCCTATACTTCCTCCAGATTAAAATGAGCATTTGTATCGGTGTATTTTTTTGTGCCTGTGAAACTGAGCAGAAATGGGTATGTTACCCTGAAGCAACACCATGCAATAGAGGGTTAAATATGCATGAGGTGATTTGCATTTACCATATATGGTGGAACGAGGGCGTGTAGAAGGTGGAATATGCGGCAAATCCATGTGCGCACAATCCCAAGTAGAGTGCGATTTATAATGCGTATATTGCGTGTAGGTGTGCGTGCGAACGTTTTTATAAATCCGACTTTCTTTGAGTACGTCATTTTTCGTCTTTTGAGCGCACGTACACTTTTAGTATGAGTTCTACGCAAAGGTTTATAAATGAGACCCCAGGTCTGATCTCAGCCAAGCTGTCACTGCTTGTCCCACCCTGACCCTTTGACTTCACGGCCGCCACTTTGTTTCATTCACTCCAAATTCTTCACGGACAAACACGTGCTTTATGAGAGCCACGAAAACAAAGGACATAAACAGACTCAGAAAACACTGAGTGACTTTTCTGGTTTGGGCACGTTTTAAACCTGTCTCGGTGTCTCCATCAGGGGACGGGGGGTTAACGCTGTTAACGCCAAGATTACAATGAGATTAACAACGTTAAAAAAATTATCTATGCCCACCTCTACCCATTACCTATGAGAGCTAGCACATTTGCATTTGAATGCCAGGTAAACCTGGGGGGAAGGTTGTGTTGAGGATAGAAGAGGACATTGGAACACCCAGTGCAACAGCAAATCACCAATGCTTCACTGCGCAGAGCAGAGCCAGACTGGAAGTTCGAACATCATGAACTGATGGCATTCATTTGAATTCTGTTTGTGAGAGCCATCATGTGTCCCATTGGTGCCATTGTGGATTTCTGGTTGGAAAGTTTTCTGGTGCCAGTAATCAAAGAGACAATGTCCCGAGATAGATTCGCTTCAATAATTTACCAGATTTAATTAATTACCAGATGATGTGGGAGTACTGTGGCATTTTGGAGTACTCTTTAAAAAGAAATAAAGTAGTATGCCGTAGTTTTGCCTACACGTTACATTAGTATTATTAAGAAAATTTGATAAAACACAGCTTGAAAACTTTAGACCACTGGTGATACTCCTGGCATGAGGGACTCAGATAATGGATGGCTAGATATTGGATCGATAGATAGATAGCATTAATACCATCTACCATATTTGCCATCAAAATATCCTGTTGGGACAATGGTACGTCAAGCTCTCTCTTGTAGACATCCTGAAGTGTGGATTTCGTGGGAAAGCTCAACCCAGATGAAGAAGCAAGCCCAGGAGCACTGGTGATCCATGACAAAGCATTTTAGGAAACACTTCTGTTGTTGTTTGGTCCGCTCCATCTGAACATTCATCTGGTGGTGGTGTCTAGACGAGAGGCTGCAGGACGAATCGATCAGATGACAGAAGGCTTTCCAGAATGTGGCAGTGAACTGAGGCCGTCTGTCCAAGCCATTGTCATTGGGGAGCCCACGCATATGGACTACATGCTCTAATACCAATTCAGCAGTGGTTTTGGCAGAGGGGAGTCTGGCGAGCACCCCCAGGTGAACAGCCTTAGAGAAGCAGTCAACAATGTTGAGGAAGGTGTTTTGGTTGGGTGTCTTGGCCCTGCCCCACACCTTGCATGCCGGGACGAGTTCCCTAGCATCTTCAGCCATGCTAGATCACCAGAAGGCCCGTTGGAGGAGTGATAATGTGTTCTGAGTCCCAGGTTGGCCCACAAGAGCAGATGAATGGATCCACTTGATGGCCTCGAGCCAAAGAACAGCTAGTCATGCAGACAGGGTGCCTTCCGGAGCAGGCTCCAAGTTCTGCCCCTGGCAGGCATGATCTTCCAGATTCCAGTGGAGTGGGGAGAAGATGTGATGGTATGTCCCGCAGTATGTCATAGATTTACATTTACATTTACGGTATTTAGCTTACGCTCTTATCCAGAGCAATGTACATCAGTGCTTAAGAAGTCCACAACTGCTTCTTACCTGAAAAACAGCTTAAATCCATGTCAACTATTTAACTAAGATACTGCAGTCAGATCATTTATACAACAACTAATAACTAGCCAACACCTAACCCAATAATACATAAGCCATAGAGAAGAACAGCATAAGTCATAGAAAAGTGCTCCTTGAAGAGGTGGGTCTTCAGGCGACGCTTGAAGACCATGAAGGTCTTCAAGCCAATCGGACCAGAAGAGGGAGTTCATTCCACCACTGGGGAGACAGGACTGAGATCAGTACTGATCAGTAGTTGCTTCACCCAATGCTCTAGAGGAAGCTGCAGAACTAGCTCCCAAGCTCACAGCTCTATCCAACACTCTGGAGAGCACTGATGAGTATATACCTAGTTCCACAGCACCACACAGTATTCTGAAAAGCACTACTTGTGATTTGGAAAGCACTGCTGGGCTGTGCATGTCAATTCTTTGTCTTAGACAGTGATCCAGAGCAGGTGTCTACAGCATCACCCAGCGCATTTAAAAGTACACTAGAGCCACAGATGTTGACAGCAACCATCAAGTCATCTGGCACCCTGTCTTGTTTTTGGGCACCCATTCTGCCATTTATTTTAGTACACCGCAGCCATCTCAGTCCCCTAATTGGCCATAATTCCAGTCCCATATCTGGCCAGATCTCAGTCCCTTGCCATGCTATTGTCTATTTTCTCCCAGACCCATTCTTCAGCCCATGTACATGCCGATGCTCCTTTCAGTTTATTTGCCTGAACCCATTAATTTTCCCTGACCATTACCATTTCCATTACCATTCATGTGGGTGGCCCTTGTCTGTAGTCTCTCATTATCATTGTACCTGTCCGTTTTTTTCCAGCTATGTTTAAATTGTAATGTCCGACAATTTGGGCCGACAAGGAATCCCATCTGCACCCCCTTCCCCACAAAGAACGATATCGAGAGGGACACCATAGCACATTCCCATTAACACTGATCCTCCCCAGGTGGTCCGGTCTCAAAATGCCCGGTAAGATTTTTTGTCCCAGTCCAGCCCTTCTGTCTAGTCTTCACTCGTGCCTCAATCCTGTCCTGTATCATGGCCAGATGACCGCCTAGTCCTTTGCTTAGTACACTTGTGTCCTGTCTGCTGTCCAGTCATTAGTCTTCTTAACTGCCACTAAATCACAAAATCTACAGTGGAAGTCATAGTTACTGACTTCATGGAAAGTAAACAAAACACCAGAGAATGTACTTAACAGGCTACACTACTGTGTATATGTTTCTTATATACTGCCATAAAAATGAGACCTCCTCTCTTTTTCTGGTTATTGCTTTTATAATTTGTGGAAGTGTGTCTGTGTGAAATGTGCATGTCACTCTTGTTTAAAAAACAAGTTGAAAATGTTTAAAAATTTTGATGCTTATGTCGCGGGGCGGTCAAGGTAAATTTAAAGGTAAATTTAAAGATAAATTGAATGGTACAATGTCCAAGTACCCAGAAAGCTGTCCGACAATGCCACCTAGGGGATTTCACCCTAGGTCATATTACCCCTAATAGAAGGACACACAGGTTCGTCTATTGAAAAGAGAGAATTTTCCTTTGGTGTATAAATGGTGAACACTGACTGTATGTTTTCAGAGTGAACTTCAGGATTCAGGACTGCCCTGGATTCGCGAATATTTCTCCATTTGCAAATGTTTTTAATAAAAGCTTGTTAGAATTGAGCGAAGAACACTTTGTCTGTTGAATGATTCTCCACCGGTCGGAGATTGGCTCCGACAAAGAAAAAGGACGAGAAGGCTGGTTTTAAAAAGGAAGGAAGTCACTGCAGGAATTAAATAACTGTAAACAAAAAGAAGAACCAACATATGTTAAAACAGGAGATGAAGCTCCACCGGAACCTCCTTCAAAGCTGGCGGTGAGGTTCCTTACACACACAAACACACATGGACACACGTGCTCACCCCTCGGATCCACACCACACACTCTGCCACAGTGCCTAAACATGCCACCACCACCACTACTAGAGTCCGGCAGGCCTCCCTCCTGTAACACAAACACACAATAAAATAACCACAAAGGAAAACGGGAAAAAATAATAGCGACTCCCTTCGCCTTACACAAAACACATTAAAAGCACAATTTAAAATAGATTTAAAAACAAGAGTCCCAAATAACTGTCACTGTCACCCACACGGGCAGAGTACCAGGCCCGGAAACGGCCGACCCTCCTGAAGACAGGCCTTGACCCATCCGTTCGACCACGTGGCTCAGCAATGGCAACGCCGGGGTATCACACCGTAAAGGTTCCTCTAATACACCTCACACTAGAAACAGTACACTTCCGGGGAATACAGAGCCGAAGCCGTTTAGCTGAGGTGAGATTATATAGAAGAAGACAGCACAAGGGCAAAACAGAGCCGAGGCAAAACAGCAAAAACCAAACAGCAGGAAGCAAAACAAAGCAGTAGCCGTGTCATGGCTCCCAGGCTGGGGTGAGAATGTCACAGCCACGGGGAAATGATACGAGCGGCCACGCGGAGCACAGCGCTCCTGCACCGGTTGATCTGAACAGAGGAGAGGAAGCACAGTTAATAGGGACACATCCAATAGATACATAAAATAAAATGTATAACGTGCCATACCTGTAGTTTGTGAGTCACTGCATGACGGCTAGAGAAAAAGAGAGTGGTCAGCTGTGTTTTTACATATTCGGCGAAAACGCACCATATGCGATCATGGACAGTGAACCTACCGAGAGTAGTTGCTCCCAGAAAGCCAAACTGCCCCAAAACTGGGCTTCAGCGTGATCCACGCAGAACCAACAGGAGAAAATGCTCCAGACAAAGAGAATGCTTCTCCAAGATTGCTCAGATGAAGCCCCAGTGACGTCAAGATCTTAGTCTGGCCCCTTTTTATAGCCCGCCCTGTACATAGGCCGACCTATGGGCATTACTGCCACCGAATCACCGGAGAGAAAGGGGCATGTTAGACAACCCCATAAATTTCTCTCCCACCACAATCTACCCCTGATTGTTAAATAGTTGTCCCGACGATCCAGTATCTACCCAATATACTTATTCCCACGGCTGAAACCCAACTGACACCGGGCACCTGAAACTACTTACCCTGCTTATGGACCGCGGTAAGTGATGGACATTTGGATGTTGCCCAGCAGTAGCTCTAGCTAGCTGTTCGATGTACTTCTACCCCACTCCCACTGGATGTAAGGCTAATCCCCCTATGAAATACAGGTGGAACCAGAAGTGTCCTGCCTTCAGATATTATTGTTGCTGACGGCGGACCTACCTGGGACCTGGACGGTTCTCCAGCTGCAATGATAGGCTCAGGCACAAACACACACAAATCACCATCACCAGACTTCGTCAAATGACGACAACGTAGACTGCTCTAAGGGACTACTCACTACCGAGGGTGGGGGCCAATTTCCTTGTATCTGACACTTCAAAAGGGAACGATGCACATGCCTCACCTGACTTGGGTTGTCTATTGGGGCAATGGTATACACTGCACCACCATCAGTAGGACCTCTAACGATCCGATATGTTACATGGCTACAGGAGTCTTGAATCTTATGCCTTCCCCTGATGCTACAGTCACGAAGATAAACCCTCTGGCCCTCTACCAATGGAGGATCCCGCACATGCTGATCATACTGTGCTTTACGCTTGGCTGCAGCTACACTCAAACGTTCCTCTACTCCTTTGAATACCACCCTCAATCTAGTCTGATGCTCTAACATCTAGTCTTGTACACTGCCGGATTCTGGGTCCCTCACCCTTCCTAACAAGAAGTCAACCAGCAACCAGGGTTCCTGGCCAAACATCAGGAGATATGGAGATTCACCAGTCACCTGATGCGGAGTGGTATTATAGCTAAAAATCAATTGGGGAAGACAAGATGCCCAATCCCGCTTCTGCGAGGCAGGCAGAGTGCGCAACAATTTATAAAGTGTGCGATTGAAACGCTCACACTGTCCATTTCCAGCTGGGTGCTAAGGAGTAGTGTGAGATTTTTCAACCTTGTAAAGGTCGCACAACTGTCTGATAAGGGCACTCTCAAAACTTCACCCCTGGTCCAAATGTATACGGCCGGGAACCCTAAACTTATAGAACCACCCGGTCACTAACACCTGGGCTACTGTAGCAGCCCGCTGGTCTCGTGTAGGGACTGCTGTGGTGTATTTGCTGAAAACATCAGTCAAAATAAGAATGTTTTCCATTCCATTTCAAGACGGTTCTAACAACGTGAAGTCCATTGCCACAATCTCATTAGGCCGAGAAGCCTAGAGATGCCCCATAAAACTATGTGCAGCTGGTTGAGTATCCTTCGATACCTGACACCTCTCACACTCTTGGCACCACTTTGCAATTTCCGCCGACATCCCAGGCCAGTAACACCGTTGCCTCAACAGCTCCACTGTACGCTCCCTACCTTGGTGACCATGCTCATTGTGCAGCTGTAAAAACACCTCTCATTGCAACGCGGAGGGCAACACCAAATGTAGAACTGTTTCACCTCCATCGGAGCGAAACACTTGCCTATAAAGCACCCCTTGTCTCATTACCAATCGATCCCACTGACGCAGCAGTGACATAGTAGCTTTGGAAAGCTGTCGACGCTCGCTAAAGTCAGGGTGTCGCTGTCGCTTCACAAATTGGAGTGCCTCTTGAATAACTGAATCAGCCCCCTGTAAGACGGAAAGATCAGGGGGAGTATAGCCAGGAAATGCCATGATAGCAGTGTGAGCCGCTAACGGTCTATTAGACGCAGCCACCGTCGCCTAAAATAGCTTAGGGAGGGCTGTGGTAGGCACGGCATTACCCAAGTCAAATACCTGCTGCCAGGACAATGCGTCAGCATTCCCATTACTACGCCCAGACTGGTATTTGATTTCAAAATCAAATGAAGCCAATTGAGCGGCCCACCATTGTTCAGTGGCTCCTAACTTGGCTGAGGCCAGATGACTCAAGGGGTTATTATTTGTGAACACAACACACACATGCCCCAGTAAATACTCCCTAAACTTCTCGGTCATGGCCCACTTAAGGGCGACAAACTCTAACTTCATGGAGCTATAGTTGACTGTATTTCGCTCAGTGGGTCATAAGCCATGACTAGCAAAGGCCACAGGACGCACCTTACCTTCCTGCTCCTGGGACAGGACAGCCCCCAAACCACAGGGGCTAGCATCCACCTCCAAAATGAAAGGGAGGGAAAAATCTGCATAGGCCAGCACCGGAGCTGTAGTGAGCCTGCTCTTTAAAGCCTCAAAACTCTCGCTACACTGTGGTGTCCAGGCTGCTGCAAACTTCAGGGATGAGTCTGTCTGATTTTTACTCTGAGTCACCACCAATCTATGTAACGGGGCTGCCAATTTAGCAAAACCCGGTACAAAGCGGCAATAATAACTGGTAAACCCCAAGAAAGAACGCAATTTCGCTGCTGTGTTTGGAAAAGGCCAATTAGCCACGGCATCAATCTTCCCTGGGTCTGTAGACACTCCTTCTCTAGAGATAACATGACCAAGATATCTAACCTCTCGCTGGAAGAACTCACACTTCTTCAATTTAGCCTTCAAACCCTCCTGTTGTAGTCGCATCATCACCATCTCCAACCTCTGCAAATGCTGACACACTAAATGAGAAAACAACAATATCATCCAAGTATAAGAGCAAAGATTGACAATAGAGCTGGGATTCACGGATTCTTTGTCGGATCCGACTCCTTCTGAGTCACTCAGTAAACTGATCCGGATCTGCGAGTCACTTGATTCACTTGAG
>JBBPDH010004217.1:0-11540 GCA_037974565.1 Clupeocharax schoutedeni
GCAAGGACATCATCACGGTCTCGCGAGACCAGGCGCATCTCGCGAGACCAATCTGATCTCGCGAGATCTCGTACCACCCCTATTTTTTGCAAATTGGACAACCGTCCTTAAGGACAAGGCCACCTTCGGTTTTAGGACTTTCAAAGTAATCCACAACAGAGATTGGTAACATCAGTGATGTTCTCTCTCCCATTTCGTCCACTGCACCAGTTGCCAAGTCTGACAGGCAATTAAGGAGCACAAAGGATGCGCAAGTGCAGAATACCGGTAAAAAGCTAATTACATGATGTGATAACCATCACCTGTGACATCACTCGGAGATTGGAATACCTCTGCAACCCTGCAGCAGAGTACTGGGAAAGATAAAAGAAGACCTAAATATAGTCTCAGATCAGTCATGCTGATGTAGATCAGAGGGAATCAGAAAAGGGACATTAAAGAAGGTCCACGAGGCAGCAAGGACATCCACATAAGAGACCAGCACCAGAGGGAAAACCACAACACCAAAATAGAACCACACTCCACCGATATCATTCAGGAGAGGTCTGCATGAGCACAGATACAGAGTGAATGTGCGATCCATCAGAGAAATGGCACAAAACGGCATGCAACAGATCATGCACAAGGGGTGGAAGTATGGTTGCGTCATACAATACAACAAATGTAATCAAGCACCTGCAGAGATTTCACGACAAAGAGCACCGGGAGTTTATGCTCAGGGAATGACATAAGCGATACGCATGGAAAAATTGGCGTATGTGGTACAACAAATGCGCACCAGTTTTCAGTGTTCACGGCGCAAATGCGTATCTAATTTGAGTAACTTCATCCTGGACCTCCAAGTACCAACACTGAGAAAAGGAAAACCTTAAATAGAAAAATAATAATGATGTTTCACATAGTGAAATCCCCTTTCATATTACTCACCTGAAAGAGGTTCTAAAATAATACAACAGAAATACATGAAAGGACAAATTAAAGAAATAAACAAGGTATTGTCTACGAGCTCCCCACCCAGCCCTGAACTCTTCATGTACAAATACTTGTGCAGCTTGCTAGACGCCAGTCCCATTGTTTGCTATTTGCGGCTTTGGCTAATGAAGTTCGGAGAACAATGTGCTAACTTTCCAAGGGCCATTTTCCTCTGGAAGTTAGCACTGTCGCAGCACTGGGACACAAGCCATGGCATCCTGTTTACTATATTTCATTCATCAGCACACACTGCGTCCTGGTACAACTGGCCAAACACATGAGAACTGAGGTCCTGAAGTAGCCACATAGTTGATTGATGACAAATACCTGTTATCCACACATTCATAAGCTGACAATATAGCAGTGAGGGATGTTAATGGTCTTAACAGGTTATGCACATTTTAACTAGCTTAAGCTGCAGCAAATGACGTCTCCCTATACAAAGAAACTGAGCCATTCTTTTAGGAAAGAGCCTCATTTTCATGAAGTAGCCATGCACTACCTTATTTACCTAATAAAAAGTACTCTTTTGTTGCATACATTTTAGTGTATGTTAAAACATAAACCCATTTAGGGCACACAAAATACAAACAACAAGACCAACCTGCCAAAAGTATGAACATCATCTCTAATTATAGAGAACCTTATCTCTAATTATAGAGAATATGATCCGCAGTACATTCTATGACCATATGTAAAGGTCCTTTCACTTCCAGGGAATAAATGCTCGACAGCATTCAAGCTGTTAATGGACAAGGCACTGATAAACAGCTTTAAACATGTCATGGCAACAATAAGCATGCCTAAGTCACACAGGGGAGAGCTACAAAGAAAGAACAGCAGTGGGCACAGTGTAGGTCCCTGAGGTACCCCAAGCAAAACCAGTTCTCGACAACCTAGTATTTACATAAGAAAACACTAATAGCTTTCTGTACATTGCAAAGACCTAAAGACCCTGAAATTTACCGCCTACAGTCCACCATAGAGATCTACAGTTAATCAATAAATAGCATAAGGACAAGAGAGAGTTGAGGGTGTTAAGACTAGACACAGTGAAATAGCCCATTACAGGAAGAGCTCTTCATCCTTTAGGAGGTTTCACACCAACTGTATAAAACAGAGAAATACTTCCAACAAACAAAAGGAGGTTTTGTTTAGTCAGAAAGGTTACAAGGGCATTTCTGTTCAATGGGCAAACATGAGAGGAAGCCTGCCAAGAAGCAGAGCTTGTAAAATCCCTCTGTTCATTCACAAAAAGGGCAGCACAGCATGACTCAGACATGTGCAAACAAGACCAAGTAAGGCCTTAGGAATGAGAGGAGTGTCTGTATAGGAGGTAACTACACATGGGGACTAGATGTTTGTTATGTGATTATGGTCACGTGTTTATGAATCAACAAAAGAGACAGACACCTATACTTAGTTTTGGTTGTTTTGTATCTCTAAGGGTGTAACTAGGTATGTCAGATTGCCAGATGATTAAGAGTTCACAGTTCAATACACTGACAATGATTCATTAGAATTCGATATACTCACAATTTTTAGAATAAAAAAAAAAGAAAATTCAGCTGTATTCAGCTATACCTCAATTTACTGAAACTACAGCTGGGAGGTGGTGGGTGATGACATGAATATGCTGGGTTGTTGATCCATAATCCAACATGATCCATACTGTTACATTTTTGCATTGCAATTTCACAATATTTTGATGTATTGCTACACTCCTAACCATTATTCTTACATGACACTGCAATAAAATGAGTCAACTTCGCTATCAGCAATGTGACTTCTATTGTTTCTTTGCAGCATAAAATAAGGAAATTTGAACCATTATAATTAAACCACTATACCAATAGAATAATAGGCGATTGGTTAACTACATTATATTAACAGAACAATAGACAATAGGTTAACTGATTACATAAATAATGATTTGCCTTATCATTAATATTTACCATATCTAATGAAGCCTTCAACTGTAAATGCCAAGAGAGTTACAGAACTGATTAGTCACACTAGAGCCCTGGTTCCCAATCCCAGTCCTCTATGTTTGGTGTTTACACTGCTCTAACAAGCTTGGCCAGGCTCATGAAAGGGATGACAATTAGCGGCGCTGAGCTGAGTCAGGTGTATTCAACTGCTACTTACACTGAGAGCGTGTTCCTGAGCAGAGAGAATCAATGGTAGAACACAATGTTTCACCATTCTCTCTCATCTTCTCACTCCCCAGACTGGCAGGAATCCTCCTCCTCCCACGCACTGTGTGTTTAGCATCCTCTAATTCAAAAACACCCACAAATCATCATGCATTACTACATTTGAGGCCTTACTTCAATTTAATGACACAGTCTGGAATCAGTTTCACAGACTACTGTGCTCGTGAAGGTATTTGGTCCTTGCATGTATGGTGATACATAAACACACCCACATAAACACAGCTGCCTTAGGATGACTCGGAGGCAAAACACGTCACTGTTATTTTGACAGATGCCACATTTCTTCCGTCATTGATTCGTCAACAAAAATGTGTGCAAAAGACCAGTCTGCTTACCAGGTTCACTTCTCTAAGATCTTTTCCTGGCATCATTACAGTGGAATCAATTAAACCAGTGGATTTTCTTCACTTCAGCTCAAGTGCACACAAGTGCCTAATGTTCAATTGTGTCTGTTCAAATGCCTCGTCTGATTTGCTAACAGAGCTAACTGAAGGAGATAATACTACAATCAAAGACTTCAATTTGTGCAGCACAGAAAGCATGATCTACTACTAAAAGTAAAAGATACTTCCATAATTATTGGCAGATACAATATTCTGTCCAGCCAGAACACAGCTCAGCATACAGTGTGAACAATATAAAACAATGAGAAAAATGTTCTCTGCATAGCTGGTGGCCTAGTGGTTAGGGAGTTGCCCCTACGATCAGAAGGTTGTGGGTTCAAATCCAAGGATTACTGGTGGCACCACTAAGCTACCGTCCGGTCTTGGCTTCCCGCGCTGTGTGATGCAATGTGTTCTCGTATGACTTTCCACTTTCCACCCATTCATCAAGTGAATCAGTGGGCTGCCAGTGACACAAAAGATTATATCTTACTCAAGCACAACTCAGTGGGGCCACTGGCCTTCCTGGGATTCAAACCCCAGCTTTCTGATCGCAGAGGCAACTGCCTAACCAACAGGCCTCCAGCTGCCCCACAAACTGATTAGAAGTAGCTAGCAATGCCTTCATGAACTGTTTAATGTATAACACTGTACTATTTTTTCAGTGTCCTCCCTTTTCTAACACAGCATTCGACTCAAGAACTTGATATAGTAATTAAATCAGGTGTGTTCAAACAAGAAGCTGCCCTGCTGCTCATTCTTGACTTGTACGGACATATGCTGCTCCTGCCATTTGACACTTGCCTGGCCCTAAACAGAACATGTCAGTCCTGTTATCAGGCCCTGGTCCAGGTGATTAATCAGAGCTGTCAACTGCGGCCAAGAGGCCGGTAGTAATTACTGAGGTCAATGTTCCATTTCAGGTCTGAGGAAAACTGATGGACGTCCAGCTATGCGGGGATCGTTAAAGTCTACTTTACTTAATGTATCACAGTTTCTTTCTTTCCTTAGGTATCCACTAGGGATGCATCAAATATTCGGCCATGTATTTTTGTTTTTCTTTACGTGACCGAAAACGTGATGACGCAAGCACCAGATTGGATCAGAGTCTGCCGTGTGGGCGCATTTTGATTTATCTAAGAAAGACACACGGAAAGCTGTTCTAAAGGGGGTGCATCCACAATGACTTTCTCTATGAAGCACAGAAGAGGCAAGACCGTTTGAGCACACCTACTCCGTCTGTGATTTGGAAAAGGCAAGAAAGTTTTCCAGTGATTACAGTTCATATATGGGGATGAGCGGTAACTGGTGACTAAGGGAGAGTAGGAGAAATAATGAGTTGATTTCTTACCTTAACTTAACTGTAGCCTTAACCCTAACCCTAAACCTGACCGTAACAGTCACCAGTAAGCGTAGATACTGGTGATGTTACGCACTTCATATTAAAATAAATAGGGTAGTGAAGCATTGTCCTAGCACAAAAAAAGAATCTTAAATCATAAAGGCAGCATGTTGTTTTGGTTTTTGGCCAAGTGTTTCCTTATTTTTGGTTTTGACCAAAAGAAATAATTTTGGTGCATCTCTAGTATCCACCCATACCAATACCAATCCAATATTTTGAGCTTTAAAATGAAAGTTTAACTGAAACACTCCACATTGTGCCCATGTGTTACATTTTTCTTATACTGAAATTTTCCCCCTTTAGGTTCACCTATAATGTTTGTTGTTTTATACACAAAAAACATACATACTTTTTAGATGAGAATTTTCTGTCCAATTCAGCCTGGTTTTGTCACTGTGCCTTTAAGAAACAGTAGTGAGATGGACTAAATTGCTGTAAATTGAAGACACAGTTTTATGCAAATGTGTTGATTTCAAAACATTGCCAGAACAGGGAATTCACACAGTTTTTTTTTAAAAAAGCAGGGACAATTAGATATTCCATGATATGGCAATATGACCATCGAAAAGTGCTTAAACCGACCTATCACTAAGGCCTTAAATGGATCGCTTAATATGTTTAAAAGAATTGTATTTCTAGTATAAAATAATTACATTTGCATTGTTCTTGTATGAACATGTGTCTTCCGTTTTCACATGACTACTACTTAATGTTGTACTCCAAGCTATTCTGTATTATTCTGTATTATTCCGGCTACATTTGTTCAATCACCGTTTAACACCCTGTTTTTACAGTTATGTGTTGCTTGTTTAGTTGCATCAGATTGGGTGAAGCTATATTTACCAAAAGTCCAACTCCAAAAGTTTATTTCTTTGCCATTTCAGAATCAGAAAGCTTCATTGATCCTGGAACAAAATGCGTCACAAAGAGACAAAAAGAGGTTCATCCCCTGAACAGTATCAAGAAACCCTGGGAATCATAAAGATTTTTCATCTTTAAAGACAAATCACATAATCTCTGGGTAAATAAACAATTAGTCATTTACAATTGATAGTCGGTGAAGGGTCAAAAGAACTACAAACTCTGGCACACCTCAGAACATATGTAGTTCTGCTGTGTGTGGAACTGGAACAGAATTAAAATAGAGATTACTCTATTAATCATGCAGAATGAATGAATTTGAAGGAGAGTAACACAGCCACGCATTCAACATATCCTAGCTTTTAAAGTAATTTCAATTAAGTGACTTTTTTAAGTGCTTTTTTCAATTAATGCAAAGCAATCACTCGAAGCATTATTGAACATTCACTAAACATCCCCCACTGGGCTGGCTTTAGGCAAAACTGTAATTCTAGAGCCTAAAGTCATGCAGCAGTGACTCAGAATGAAACCCGAAAACTATTTTAATCCTCATATAACAGGATTAAGGTGTTTGTTATTCTTTACATTTACTGCAATCATAAGACTAGCAGCTGTGCTTCCCTCCAATACTTCCTTTGGTTGTTTCCATGCAGAACCAGTCTGATTGGCTGAACAGCAGAAAATCCTCTCTTATAAAGCGTCTGTACTTCCTTAAAAGCTAGAAATTAATGTCATCCAATTCCATAAAGCGAAGTCCAATGCAATTTTATTTATGACACAAAACCATGATTTACCTTAAATCGCCTTCTGCACACAAACACAAGAGCGAATAAATCAGGCCAAGCGCAACAGGATCAACCCATCACAACTCGGGGTGGAAATCTTTCAAGGTCAGCAGCGGCATCATCATCCACTCTGCCATGAATTATTGAACTCCAGGCCACAAGCTCGAGTAAAGCATTCCCTCTCTATCTCTCTCCGTCAGTCTCTGGCGTTCTCACTCACTCTCCCTCAGTGCCAAATCCATTTATCTTCTCTCTGCCGATTTCAATGTGCTCATCATGGTGAAAATAGCACAGATAACTGGCACTGATGAAGTCACAAGGCAGTTGAAAGACAAAGGGAAAGACCTTCTGTCGCATGGGCAAAAAGAGACAATATGCAGTTGGGAGAACTTTATCTGCGGCCTTGCAACATACTGTATGTGCCGCAAAATTGTAAGGCACTGGCATGTTTACCTGTACTTAATGAAAACGGACTTTGTGGGTTTTCACCCTTAGAAGACTTAGAAGGCCTGAGTGTAACTTCAATCTGTTTGATCAGTTCCACCTCCCTGTGAGCAGATCTCCCATACAGGCCTGTCTGCAGCCTGGCTGTCCAGAGGTCACTTACATGTTTATTTATTTACATACTTATTAGCATACAGCAAACCTAGATCAAACAGTCAAGCTCACAATTGGTTATTCAAGAAAGTCCATTAACACAAAATATAAGCAATCGTCAAAGACGGCAGACAGACCCTTTTTCACAAAGGGAAACATTGGTGTTAACACTAGAAGACGAAATGTGAAACCTTGTACATTTTTAGCACTGCTGCCCATGCAAGACAAGGAGCCTTTAGAGGCCACTGCAGTTTTGTAGTGGGAACATTTCAAAATCTTTTTGCTTCAGTAACAGTTGGGCCAGATGTTCTCAAAAACAGACTAAACGTGGAACAGAATGGGAACAAGCAATGGGTGATGGTGGGCTCGTCACTGCCTGTTACTCTAAAAACCCAAATTAAGCATACATTTACATGTGTGTCGCATGCAAACAATGAACTATGAATTATTTATTGCTGGAAAAACATATTCACTTGCAAGTTAAGCTTGTTATAGATTGCGAAAGAGCACAATTTGGCACAACTTTTAGAGTGGACATACTCTGGTGGGTAAAATATTTCACTGCAATGCACTAAAAGTATGATGAACTCTCATTTCATAAAGTTCATAGGGTTATTGGCAGACCCATGAGAATACTGTCACACATCATCCAAGAACTTGGTGGGACGAAACCAGAAGGGGAAAGAGTGTCAAAGTCAAAATCAAAGTAAACTGGGCAAAGCTGAACATTCACTGATTCGTGGGTTTAAAATGTGTCAAGATTACAAACTAGAGAGAACAGTCCAAAAACTACCTTGCTTGTGTCCCCGCAAAGGCAGTGTAGCATTTTTTTAAAACTAACTATGATTATTATTATTGCACTTTAATTTTTTTTACAGTCAAGTTTTCAGAAAACTGTATTTCCCAATCACTGATATCACCACCTAATTTATGTGTACCTTCATGAAAATGTGTCCTGATAAAATACTGCAAGGCCTGATGTACAACTGAGACAAACAATAAAAGGTTAAAGCTTTAAAATTGAGAGGTTATAAGGAACAGCATGCTTAGTCCTAAAGGTGGTAGAATCTATAACAGGTCCATGATTTAATCTGTGAAATCATCTGAGAGTGATGCTCTCCTTCCTCATCGCTGCCCCTCTGCAGCAACTCAATACTGAAGCTTCAACTATGCCCACAGACACAATGGGGAATCTGATCTGTACAACACACACACACACACACACACACACACGTTAATCAGCTACAGTCACCAACGACTTCCCAGGTCCTGGAGGAATGAGGCCAGAAATCCCTATCCTAAGCAATATACTGTTAACATGACTTTTTTTTTAACCTAAGCTTTACATGAGTGCTAGAAAAGAAAAGTGATTATGCTTGAAAATATTTTTTCTTGTATTTGTTTGAAGCCAAATGTCGGCAAATATGGTCTTGTTTTGTATGTCAATGATTCAACCGGTCCAAAAACCTAAACCGAAAATAAATTAAGGCCAGTAACAGGTTAATTAACAGGTGTGCCAGACATAATAGTTCATATTTATTATACCTTCATATATGTATGGTTAATCATGGAGTTTATACTGGACAGGTCAAAATGTGTTGAAATACATAACAAATGGTTTTAAACCATTCTCTGCTGTCTCCTCAGTGTTCCAGCTTGCTGCCAGATAGAGATATTTTAAAAACAGCAATATGTTTGTATGAGGTTTATTTTTCAAAGAAACACTAAATGCCTCAAAAGGTAAAACTCTGGATTTGAGTGTTGATGGAGACTAACAAGGTAGTCTCATGCTTTCTCACTGTGAATCAGCTGTTAAAATACTAATGAATAAATATAAAAGTAAGAAAGAAAAAAAAAGGAAAAATGCTGTAAGTAAATAAGATTTTCGCATCTTAGTACTTCTAACAGCAAAAGCTACCGAGTTAGCTTCCCCTGAAAGCAAGCTGCTGACTCCAGGCCTCTTTCTCCTTCCTCAGCACAAACACTGAGGAAGCGCTGAAGCACACAAACACTAAGCACTTCCCTAACAATGGACCACCTTGAACTGTAGGACCATCACAGGACCATCAGATCATAAACCGGGTGGTCAGAAAACTCAGCAAAAGTGCTGAATCCAAAGAAACGCCTGCCAAAGCAAGTCCAAAAAACCCAGCCCTGACCTTTACTGGGTTACTCACCAAAGGATGGAAAAACTTGTTCTAATTATATCCAATCACAGCGTTCTGCCCTGGCACAGAGATTGAACATGGGAGGCAAAACTCTGAAAATGAACAGTTAAATCACCTGAAATATACAAGACACTATAAGCAACCTGATCCTTGTAAGGGGGCCAAGCACTGTGATCAGCAGCTCCCTGAGTCATAAGTGGACTCACGCAGGGGCGCTAAGAAAACAGTCACGCTCCAAGGCCACACTGTCCTACGGCCTGGAATAAGAATGCCATAAAAGGTAATACGATTCCAATCAGATCTATACCAAGATACACTACTATACAGCTCTGAATCACACTGTTCATAAAATAGCACCTATTAACCATATTGATGGGTATTAACCAGATTTGCTATTCAAATATTCATGTTTAGATAGCCAGTGTGCTCTTCAGATCCATATTTTAATGAACCTTAATCAAAAAGCTCAGCAAGAAAAAGTGTGTCTTCTTGTTAGGAATAAGAAAGCCCTAATAAGATGAGCTTTCATTCATTCATTTATTGCATGCTGTTCGTTTAGGAGGTCATTCGTACTTGAACACCAAGATTCACGTGTGTTAGGTGTATTTGAATGAATATAACAGTTATGTATTTTTAAAAAATACATAACTGTTATAAAAAGCAAACAGTAAAACCAAAAGAACGTCCCCAAGAGTAACAAGAGTAAACCTTTGGAGGAAAAAGCATTAACTGCAAAAAAAGTGATATAAAATTAGGCAGAAAAAAAAAAAACGGAAAAAAAAATGAAGCAAAATCAGACTGGAAACCAGTTACCATTTTTATTTCTGCTCTGTAGAGTTTGTATATATTACTACACCTGCTAGACACTGAACAGTCTTGATCTGTTCTGATGGACGAAGCAGGGCTACAACGTAGTGAGGGGGCAAACATTAAGCCTAATGACACCAACTGGCACAAGGTCCATATGTACAGCTTACGGTTAGCCAAATACATCCTCCCCCTCTCATCACGAAGTCAGCGTTAGGTCTTGTGTGAGCAGCCCACAGGGCTAGCCCTATACAAACACGGATACAGAGCTTACTGAGAGGCCTGAGCGCCTTCTGACAAGAGTGCTAATGTAACCAGCAGCTTCTGAAGTCAGTACAAACCAACACATCAAGAACAGAGCTGGTTCTTAGTAGACTACACTGGAAAATTAAGTAGTTTATATGTACATTTTAATCACTATAATCAGAAGAAAACAGAAGGTCTTGAACTGCTGTGAATTAATCCACTTTTATACTACTCCATTTAAAAGTGGATTAAGCATTTTTAACAAATAAAGGACATGGAGATGTATCACACTGCATTGCTAACCTACATAATTACCCACGAGGGAGCCTTACATATTCTTTAGAAAGCAGGGAGCTCTAGTAGCAGCCAGTATTAAAGGGCCATGGGTTCTATGCTGAACAGGGGGATTTTTGTAAATATGATAGCTGATTTCATGACATTATGAGAAAGTGAATTGTACATAGGCTGTTTTTCAGCTAAATTCTCAAACACAGATCATATGGACTAGGGAGTAAATGGTATGTTCTTATTAAACATTAAGGTGAATTTGGTTTCCCATGATATAATAGGCTGTTAAGAAGCTTCTGATGCCTGTTAGACAGTTGGGTTAAAGTTCAATAAAAGAAACCCTCCCCGCAGTAAGGAAGAGATATCATTGTCAAATAAGACCAAAGTCCACTCTACAGCACAAGTCACAAGTGCAATTGATTTTGCCTGCAGTAACTCTAATCAAACATTAGGCCCAGTACCATATCTCATGGGCAGGTCTCTGAACAGAGAGCCAAGTAAAGAACAGTCCATTCCAGTACTGTATTGGCTTAAACATATAGTTCAACAATAGGATCCAGAAGGACTGGTGTGGGTCTAGGCTTTGGCCTCCAAGAAGCAAACCATTCTAACACAGCATTCTCACTATTAGACAAAAGTATGTCACATACTGCCAGAAAACAAAATACTGACATTAAAGTGGTAGTCACATGGCCTAGTGGTTAAGGCATTCGCCCTGCGACCAGAAAGTCCGGGTTTGATCCCCAAGGCCACTAGGCACCACTGAGGTACCCTGAGCAAGGTACCGTCCCCACGCACTGCTCCCCGGGCGCCGT
>JBBPDH010004277.1:0-10067 GCA_037974565.1 Clupeocharax schoutedeni
CACTCTCACTTTCTCTCTCACTCTCACTTTCTTTCTCTCTCACTCTCACTCTCTCTCTCACTCTCACTCTCACTCTCACTCTCACTCTCACTCTCACTCACACACACACCACTTAATGTAACCAGTTTTCCTGTTTCTTACCCCAAATGTAATTGTCCCAGTTGAGTTATAAGGCGGATGTATCTTAAAAGTATTGGCAAATTATATCTCCCCAGTTGGCATGGGTCTAACAGCATGCATACCAATAAACACGGTGCTCATCCCACTTGCCTAGAAACTGCCTTGAGTTGTTAAGCAATCTCAAATAGACTTGTTTATGTGCTTTTTGCGAGGTATGATGGTCTTTTAAACAAAGACTAAAGCATGTGACAAAAGCTAAAAACAGTAGTAGCCATATCGAAGCCTGGATTTTATCTGTACTTTTGTCCATTTTTGGTCCAACAAAGATACCTTGACAAGGCTTTAGGCAAGTGAGATAGCAATTAACCCAAGCCTAATTGGTGGGCCTAATTTTCTAGCCTAATTTCTTTAGCTACACTAGCCTCTTAGCTCCAGTGTGAAACTAATGACACAAATATTAGACACAAAAACTGCCTTGGCTGATTACCTGTGTTATTCATTTAACTGCCATTGTATTCAATCTACTGAGACTATAACTTGAAGCTCTCATTTAATGTTTATCTCTCAGAGCGGAGAAGGTTCAGGAGATACAGGCCTGGCTGAAAACACACCCTGTAAGCTCTTCCTCCAGAGCATCATGTGACCTGCAGATTCTAGATGCAGGCATTGTGGAAAAGATTGAAGAAGAGCTGGAGAGGTGCAAGGTAGGCAGAACTGTAGAAAAGAGTCAGTAGGTATGCTTATTTGAATCAGGCTTTAGAAATGTTTATGTAGTTTTATGTCCGTTCTAAAAGGTGTAAGTATTGGTCAGCTTTATGTATAATACTAACTGATCTGTTACCCAGAGCTCATTTTCATGAATCTGTACCAAAAGTAACAAAATGTACTTGTTTGATTCTAAAAGGTTGAATGGTGGTCATTTGAAAACCCACACAAACATCATTAGTTGTCAGTATTTGATCTCAGGAAAAATGTGAAAAATACAAGCAGGAGATAAAATGTGGGCCCTTTTAAAGACACAATGAATTAGTATTTTGTATATTTATACCCCCACCTTCCGGTTGACAGGCAAAGAAGGGCAGTAAGAAAGTACGTGTCACCGTGAAGCCTCATCTGCTGTTCAGGGTAAGTACTTCTCTCTCTCTATAATATATCTAAATAATTAAAGGGACTGTAAATAAAGAAAAAAGTCGCATCAAGGCTTGAGGTTGTATGTGTCATACCAGTTGCAAATGATGAAATGATGAAACAAAGCTCAAATTGTATTGATAATACAGTGTATAATATAGTTGTGTGTGTGTGCACGCATGCGTGTAGCCTCTGGATCAGCAACATGGCGTTGTTCCTGACCCGGATGCCGAGTATCACCTCTTTGACCGCGTTGTCAATGTCAGAGAGAGCTTCTCTGTCCCTCTTGGCCTCAGAGGGACCATTATTGGCATTAAAGGAGGTAACACATAGACACACACACACACACACACTCTCACAGTACTGACAGGTGTTATGAATGTTTACATTTTGGTCTTAAATATTGATTCACCCACCTAAAAATGAAGATTCAGTTTATTTTTTGTGTGTTAGCATCCCATTTTATTAATGTTCTAAAATATTTGCTTGTATGTAACTTGAATAAAAGTTTTGGGATGTTTTCAAACAGAAAGGGGAAAACTTGCCCCAATTTTCTAATTTTCCCTTTTATTCCCCTGATGCTTATTAAAACCTGTATTAGTTTTAAGTGAATTAAGGGTGTGAATTAATTGTATTTGAGATATAAATATATATTAGCATTTGAGGGCATATATGAGTATTGGCAGCTTTATTCATTTTCATAATTTAATAAATCCCTGTATATGTCCAATACTAATATATATGAATAAATACTCACTGAATCTACATAAACACTCCTTTATAGCCCTACTCGTAGTAGATCCCAAAAGTGTGCACTGTCACACATTGACTCTGATGTGGGGTTTTTTGTATTCACAGCTGAGCGAGATGCAGAGGTGCTGTATGAAGTTCTGTTTGATGACGAATTTGCAGGAGGACTCACTATCAGGTACAGCATATATACAGCACCCTGAACCAATTTACTCATTTTCCACACTTCTCTTAAATGTGACAATGCCAGTGGGAACACAGATCGTCTTTCAGACTGGGCAAAAGAACCTTGCATGTTTAAATCTAGTGCTGTTATCTAAGTTTGTAGATAACACTAGGCAATACAGTATCTGAAACAACATTTAACAAGACAAGATATACAAAATATACAGAAAATATACAGAAATTTGAGGATGTACAGATATACAGATACAAATATCCTTTAATGTCCTGTACAAATATGCTGAAGTGCAGGTGATGTACAGAGAGCTTATACAGAACACTGAATAATTTTGCTGGGGTTGGGGGAAGGCTGTATGTTTTCATTAGTCTCATAGCATAACATTAGCTTTGTAGATCCATTAAAATGGAACATTTAAGACACCCACATAGAAGCTTCAGATACCAAACATGTTTCCCGTGTGGAGTATTTCAAGTGTTCTCCCTCTTTATACCAAAGAAAACGCGCTTGCATGAACCTACACCCTGCAAATTTTGGGCGTCTACTATAATATTTAAAAGGCAAGATAACCTATTTCTGTAGGTACTTTTTGGGTCAGTTCTTTGTTTTGAGTGTACAGTGGATTTGTAAAAATCTTTTTATTGAATTTTAACCTTCCACAGTTAATAACTACCATATTAGTCAGGATTGTTAGTAAAATTGTTTGTCTGTCTGTGTGTCTTGGTGAATTTTTGTGCAGGTGCTCTCCAGGGCGTGGCTACAGGCTGCCCCCGTGTGCCTTAATAAATCTGAGCCATGGAAGCCGTCAGGAGCAGGGCTCCAACAAACTCACTGCCATTGTCAAACCCCAGCCCACTTCCAGTCAGCGCACAAACAGGAACCAGCTGGAAGGGTTGAATCACTCTCCACGCTCACCTTTCATACCTGCACAGGTAACACATACACAGGTCTCTTACTAAATCATTTAATCCCTGCGCTTGAATGTGGTCTGGTATGTATGTATGCATGCATGTATGCGTGTGTGTATATAAATAAATATATATTAGTGCTGGGCCGTTCTCGCCGTTAACGTACTGCGTTAATGTGAGACTCTTATCGCGCAAAAAAAACCAATATTGCCGTTAATCTATTCAGAAAGTTGGGTTGGGAGCTGGGTCTGTACCACGCAAGCTATGATGACTTTCACCTTGATATTTTATTGCGGATTTACTCTCTCTCTCTGTCTGTCTGTCTTTCTTTCTCTGGCTCTCTCTCGTTCGTGACTTTTCCAGATCAGGCCCGTTTATAAACCTGTCTCTTTCTCTGTTGCTCTCTCTCGCGCGCGCGCTCTCCGTGCCTCTCTCGTTCGTGACTTTTCCGGAGCGTGCAGGTCAACTCTCCCTCTCTTTCTCTTTTATTCTCTCTCTGTCTCTCTCTCTCTCTTACTCTTTCTGTCTCTCTCTCGTTCCTGACTTTACATTTTCTTTTGGGTTTGTTTACATTTTCTTTAAGGGTAATGTATTAAACTAAGTTCAAAATGAAATTAAAGTGATCTGGGAGAACATTTGGAGGCATATTTATGGTTTACAATATAAAAACAGGCATTGGGATCATTTTGGAGGGGGTGGGCCTCAGACCTTCGGCAGAATTCAAATGAGCCATTTTAATCTAGATCAATTCCAAGATTACAGTGAGTTTAATCTAGATAAAAAAAAATTATCTATGCCCACCTCTAATATAATATAATATATATATATAATTTATTAGTTAACGGCATGAGATTCTTATCGTGCGATTAAAAAAAATATCGCCGTTAATCTATTCGACCGGTAAGTGGCGAGAAAGCAGACACACCCATCACATTAAAACGTTGATTTACATTTTTTTGTGCCAAATAATTCCTGTGGGTGAATAATTCCTGTGGGGTGGGGGGGCATATGTGCAGTGCCCTGCAGCCCCAATGCCTGACTTGACTGGTCCCCAGGACAAATAAGTTTGTATAACGCTGGTCTATACTAGCTATGATGAATTTCACCTTGATATTTCAGTGACTTTTCTGGTTCGCGCACGTCTTGTACCTGTCTCGGTGTATTCAATTCACTTTTGCAAAGCACACATATATCCCTTGTTTGGTCCAAATCCCCCTCTGGTAGTAACTTAACGCGAAATTGTTCATTTAACAGCGTGTGTTTATCTTCCATCGCTAGCTTGACTCAGCAGCAGCATTTGGCCACATGAAGTCTTCTTCTTCTGGCATGCTGGTCGTCAACATAGCGCAATACTGCCCCCACTGATTATGTGGTACTGCAATGCAGAGGGGTTTTTAATTTTCAAATTAATTGCGCAATCAATTTATTTTAAAGCGTTATAGAAAAGAAATTAACGCAAATAGTTAACGCGATATTTTTAACAGCCTTAGTAGGAATACAATATAAATACTAGCATTTCTAACTAGCCATATCTGTGTGTCTTTTCAACAGCAGAATGGCAGGCAAAATTTTGTTCTCAGGGCGGCCGACACTCAGGGAACCAGAAACTCTCCCCATAAAGCCCTCAACCAGAAACACACACATAAGGTAACATGCAGTCAAAGTTAGATGGGATTATAATTAATATTGGTATATTTAAAAAAAGCTATATTTGTATGGTGAGATAATGTGTGTGTGTGTGTGTGTGTGTATTTGTCTGTCCTCAGGGCTCTAGTAAAGAGCAGGATTTCAGTAATGTTTGGCAGTCTCTCCAGAATTCAGGGCTTCCTCAGAAACCACCAGCTCATTGGCAGAATCATGTGAGTGTGTATTTATCTTTCCATGTGATGTAAACAAGTGTGTGCGTGTGTTTTGTCCTCCCTTCACCCAAAAGATCCATTACACAATGTTTCTGTTTGCTTAATGAAGTGCTACCAGGTAATTCTGGATCACTTCATATAGTTTTTGTTTCATTTTGATGTTTTTGTTGTGCTTCAAAAATGTAGAATAAACAAATATTAAATATCTGTAAAAACTTCCACACTTTTGTATAAAATGTGTCATAATTGTGTATTATAATATGTTATTAGTTAAAGCCTTCACACAAAGCTAGGTTTATGCATCTAAACACTATTCACAATTTTTGAATTGTGTGTTAAGACACTAAAATCCTTTGTTCTGTTGACTGAGTGAACATATAGAATAATATCTAGTATTGGAGTCTAAACAGTAAAAGCAATACAGTTTTGGTGAGAATTGTTTTCCACAGTTAATAATGGCTAAAATTACATATTGAATCATGTAAAACTTCTCTTTCCTTATTACTTTTTTTTTTATTGCATAGTAATTAAAACACTGAATACTATTTACCTCCATTCTAACTGGGCAGGTTTGAGACTCTTTGTTTTTTGTGTCAAAAAATGACAAACATCACAGGGCTAAAAGGAGGGCTAAAAGATCTCCTCTTCAAACTACAAACACCGGTCACATGGATATGGTTTAGAATATGTACTTTCCATGCAAGTTCTCCATTTGTTTCAGCGAGCATCAAGTGTAATCCAGTGTGTTTGGTTTGTTTGGTTCTGCTTATAACAGGCTAAAGGCTCAGCTGGGCACCAGAAACAGAATGAAGACCATCATCAGCAGAACACAGACAGCAACCCAGTATGTTACACACATACGCGTACACACACACACACACACACAACTGCACAAGCATTGATTTATTAAACAAGTATTTACTGTTGCCTGCTGTGTGAAGCTTTCAAACATCTCTTAACTCATGTCTAAAAATATGTTGGTTTTTATCCTTTAAACAGTCACAACTGTAAAATAAGGAGTAAGAAAAACTAGATTTAAAAAAATTACATTTATTTAACATTTATTAAGGTACATTTGTCAAATTTTTCCTTAATTGTTTTTTAAATGACTTAAAATCTTAATTTTATTTTCTCCTCTGCTATTTCAAAAGATGTTCTACACTAATATTAATCCTCCAAAATATTTATAATTTATGAAATGTGCAGTATTACCACAAATGACACCCTTAAGTAATCTACATTCAGCCACAAAAGTCTTTTATTTTTTTCAGGATAAAGGCATGTAATCAATAATTAAAGGACTATAAGAACATGCATTGTATAGACCTGACACTTTGTATTGGCTTGAAGTGTGAGTTGTTATTTTCAGTATTTTTAGCTCCTGAGTTGAGTATTTTATATACACACAAATATATTTAAACATGCATTTAGAAAGCTTTTTTCCCCTCAGACTAATATGAAAGCAGACTATTTTCTTCCTCTTCTGACACTACTACATTATCATAGTTATGCTCATCTCTAGCATCAAACTCCTTCTTTTGAGAATTCCTGCTTCATTGCCATTGTTTGTCTGGTCTGAGAGTGCTCTATCTTTCTGCCCTAGAATATATGATTATTATATCAAGCTCTTACACAAAATCGAACAGAAACATTCCAGAAAGTGAATGATAACTAAATAAGTGGTTTTCCTGTCATTTGTCTGAAATGTGGGTTAGACTATTAGTACATTTTTGTCCTTCCATGTAGCACAAAAGGAAGGAAAATGCATTAATGATAAATGTTTTGATTTGTATACTATAACCATAGCACTCATGAAAAACATGGGCATTACCAGGCATTAGTCAGGGCAATCCAGAAACAACCGGTGCACATCAGTTGTAATTTTAGTGATGTTTTTCTATTAGTAGCTTGTATTGTAATGCTCTTATTTACTCCTCTTTAGGCATAAAATATCCTGTGTGGAATAATGACCTAGCATTATTTTTACAGAGCCAAGGAAGCAGCATTAGACTGCTGAAAAGGAATGAAGATCTAAATCTGCAACAAATACATCCTTCGAACAAGGTATTAGAACCTTGTACTGAATACACTACATATATCATGTCTGTTTATCCTGAACTTGAGTCAGTTGTTTGTTTGTAATGTAATTATTAATCTGCCAATTATTTTGGTGGTTAACTGACCACTCAAAGTCAATATTTGTACTATCAAATACCATGCAGAAATTCAATATTATTTTACTGGAATAAGATCATGTATGACCATTTTTAATGTGTAAATGTGACACCGCCCTATTCAGAACCAGACACAACAGTGAATGTTCTTTTTCAGCCAAGTATGGAGTTTGAGAAGCTGATAGAAAGTCTGAAGATCAGTAAGGGCCCAGAACCTGCACAGAAGGAGCCCAAAGAGCAGATAGGAGAGCAACTTTCTCCACAGTCTTTCGCCCAGGTTAGGACTGCCATTTTGTTCTCGTCTGTCTTTTTTTAAAATTATTATTATTGTTGTTATATCAATCTAGGTGGTCCTGAATGACGAAGCTCTTTGCGCGTCTGCCCTATTGTCAGGGAATCCCCTTCACTCATCACTTTCCCCATTACTCAGCAGGATTACCCATAACTCATTACTCAACACAAGAATATGTTAGTGGATGGTTCTGCTATGTTTTAACAGCCTTATTTATGGTTCTTCAAGCACAGAAATCCTAAACAGTCATAAAGCTGCTTAAAACATGTCCTTTTTTCATGTGTGTGTTTGAGTAGAGGGGTACTCTGATGTTGAAGGAGATGCTGAAGATTGACAGTTCCAGTACAGCTGGCCCCGCTCCTGAAGCCGCTCTTTTCAACACATTTACTGAAGGCCCTGGTGTCCAGGGGCAGGGCAAGAGACGGTCTTCTAAAAAACTGGGTATTGAAACCTTTTTCAAGCATGCTTTAAAAACTTGAACTTCAGAACACCAGGGATCTGAAAATATCACATTTTCAGAAGATAAACATTCCAATAAGAAAAATGATAATACTGTTTGTAATGTCATTTACTAGTAATATTTATCATAAGCTGCTTTTACATGTTGAGACCTCTGATGGTGCTGTGGTATCTGCACTGAGATGTTTCCAGCGGATCCTTTTAAGTCTTGCTTGTCTGTCAGTGTAACGTTGTGGCTGATCAGGGTTTATTTGATCTGTCATGTGTAATAGAGGTTAATCTATGAAAAGTTTTTTTTTCTTCTCTCATTCAGCTGCAAGGATAAACACCGGTCAGGGTGATGCCCCTGCCCCCCCACTGGCCACCCAATCACCTCTGTTGCCCAGCATGGCTGGTGAACTGGGCAGAGTGTGTGTGGGGCTGAATATGGGTCCTCCAGAGTTCACCTTTCTTCGAAACAGACAGGTCAGCGGCATACGCACACACACACATGCACAGACACAAACTCTCCATTCATGCTGTCTCAGATTCCAGAGCTGACCAAAGATTTATGAGTGTTCCAGGTCATAACAAACAGAAAAAAACACAAAACAAGAGACACTATTGTACCACACACCAGCTCTGACGAAATAATTCTGGATTGCAACATCTGCTTTTCAGGGATGTTAAAATTTAAAGGGTGAAAAACACAGTTTCTTGAAGGTTTAGCACTAGAGCTATTAGGGTAGCTGACTATTAATGTTGGGGCATAATCTTCCATTATTACATTAACCTCTTTGCTCCAGGGCTAAAATCAATTCCATTTGATTTAAGGAGGGAAGCTGGGTTTGTTTTCTTGTTAGAGTGTCATTTTAAAGTTTCTTCTTTACCCTCTGCAGGGTCTTACGGTGTGTCAGGTGAAGCTGTCCAGTGGCCTTTTGGTACATGGGCCTCAGTGCCAGTCAGAAAATGAAGCCAAAGAAAAAGCAGCGCTCTTCGCCCTTCAGCGCTTGGTACGTCTGTTTGGTCCAAGCTATTAAACATACTCTGAGTCAACAGGAAAAAGCTAGCTGCCACAGTCAGCACAGGAGACGTTCCTGACGCTCTGCCAGGGACTTTGTGGTCGTGGGGGAGAGTTATCCACAGTAGCAGTCATGTGAACCTGTCTGTGTACATTTATAAAGGTGTCTGAATTGTTGGAATTATTAGCCAAGTACTTTTACACACGCAAGGAATTTGTTTTTAGCCTTATGCTCACACTGATGCTGAGAATCTTAAAAGTAGAGGAGGTAAAAATGCATTCCAGTGATTCGGCTTTGGAATGTTTGGAAGAGCCCATATTCTACATTTTTTAAATAATTATTTTCCAGGTCTACTAATGAGAGTTGTATGGGTCTGTGAACCAAGAACAGACATAATTAATAACCATTTACTGTTACTGTGTCTTTGAGACTATGTGTACGTGCCCTGTCAGTCCAGACTGAAATAGTCCCCCAGTGTGTTTGGACAGGGCTGAGCTGAAGTGGAAGAATTTAGCAAAATCAAATCGGGCTGTTTGTAGTTTCCATGTATATACTTAGTTGTCAGTGTTATGTTAAGAAACTTTTAACACACTGTTTTGCAATAAGAAAAATATTTTTTGACTTTAGTATAATTCCATAAATTATGCACTAATTTTTGGCCAAGGAAATTTGAGGAAAATTACTCCACGCATGTTTAATTGTATTTTAAAATAATTATCAGACAAAAATAAGCTGATCAAATGATGAAGAAATAAGAAACTTTAAGAGCTCACTGATTTTACTAAAACCACAAAATATCATATATAAACAGACTGTTTTTGTAACTGTGGTATAAACGTTATCTGTTCTGGTTGTGTGAGAGAGAGCGTATGCAAATATAAAATGTAGTTCTGTGCAGGTTCAGCTAAAATAGACTTCAGCAGATGGTTTAAGAAGAAAGAACAAAACATAAAATGATGTCTAGCAATGAGCAAATGAATTCGTAAATAAGTTAGTAAATAATATATAACTAAATACATGTAAAATGTAAGGGTAAGCCACAGTGCCCAGCATTGTGTGGATTGCCTTTACATTTTACATGTATTTACATGTATATTGTTATATATTTGTTACTGCCCCATTGTGTGGATTGCCTTTACATTTTACATGTATTTACATGTATATTGTTATATATTTGTTAATAACTTCATATTTT
>JBBPDH010004383.1:0-11530 GCA_037974565.1 Clupeocharax schoutedeni
TAAAATATTTTGCAGTGTTTACATGTTATTACTGCATATCATTCATCAAAATAGAAGTTTTATTTCATAAAGTTGTGAAAATGGACATGCATTTTTTGCATTTTGTGTTTTTCAGTTAAATAAAATGTTATTTTTGCTACATATTTAAACATTGAGGATTTCTTTTAAAAATGTCAAAATCTCGTCTCGTTCTCGTGAACCCAGTCTCGTGTCTCGTCTCGTTTCGTGGGAAAAGCGTCTCGTCACACCCCTATTTGAAGATGTACATCAGCTTGTGGTTCTTGGTTCCTTTTAATGTTTGATGTCCTCAACAGAACAAGATTCAAAATTCAAGAATTATTATCTGTGGTATTTTCACTTCTCAAATGCTGGAATATGTTATATAAACCTTTTTTTCCCCAAGCATTTGAGTATGTACACCAGCTTAGGGTTCTTTTTGGATGTTTGATTTGTAAAATAGCTTGGAGCAAATAAAGATTGATGACTTTATTTTGACACATAAACACTCTTACAAGTATGGCGTGTAGTGAAACGGGGCCCAGAGTCATCCTTTTGTTCCGAAGAAGGATACGTCTTTATTTGTGGTACGTTTCATTCTCAAACCCTGGACTATCTTATAATAATTCCGTTTGATAACATGTGATAACATATAACATTTTATAACATATGTACAGCAGCTGATGTGCAATCGGATGCTAGTCTCAGTCTCTGTTGTAAGTTATTCATTCATGCTGGCTGTTCTCAAATAATCAGGCACGTCTTATCAGTGGCCCGTTGCACTGCAGGGACACTGGAGAGTGGCCTCTGTTAATTGGCCCCAGTAAAAGTAACGTCTGACCACTCTAATAAGCAGTTTACCCCCAGCTCCCAGCAACGCACTCTCCTTGTTCCCCAGTCTCATATTAATTACTAACGGGGTCTGGTGATATCATGAGGCAGGAACGCTGCCTGTCTCTCCTTGCGCCAACCGTGCTGTAAATCAGGCTTGCTTTTCAAAGGAAGGCTGCAAGGTCCACCTGTCAGCGCGGCCAAACATGCACAGGGCCTGTGTCCTCCAGCTCCACCGCCTGTTTTTTTCTGCAGCATTTGGAATGGGCCTGGTGTACTTTGGTGTGAAAAAAGAAGCTCAACATATGAAGTTAACGCTACTGAACCCAAGACTGATTATTCCAGTGTTAAGATCTATGGTCTTTTATCTGGATAGTTCTTTTAAAAAAGAGGTTCTTGAATGGTTGAGTACAGAGTGAATGCTGTAATCTGTGGTTCCTTAACCTGCACTGAATCCTAGACTGATTCTTCCAATCATTCTGTAACCACACGTTTACCTTTACGGCATTTAGCAGACGCTCTTATCCAGAGCGACGTACGTCTATTAAAAATGTCAATGGTTCAAAAAAGACAATGGTATAGAGTAGGGATGCACCGATTGATCGGAAACGGACGATTTTTGGCCTGATCACTCGCACGTATTGCCGATTTCAAGCCGATCTGTTTTGGGAGGGAGGTTATTTATTTGTTTATGTATTACATTTTATTTATTTAAATTTTGTAAATAAAAAAATAAGCTTTATACTAAAGAAAATGTGATTTTTGTTTGTATTTGTTGTAGGGTTGCCATCATCATATGTCACTATTATAAAAGTAACCAGTAAACGGGGAAAGTAACTACCGCGTTACATTAGAAAATTTAAACCCAGCAGCTCTAATTTTCTGTTATCTAGGGAAAAAATCGGTATCTGAAAAATCGGTATCGGCCGATCACACTTACAAAAAAATCGGTAATCAGAATCGGCCAAGAAAACTGCAATCGGTGCATCCCTAGTATAGAGCGAATACTGTGAATGCATTGGTGCTTCCCTGTCTGGTACTTAATGTAAAACCTGTTGCAAATAGTTCTAAAACATTCTTGGTGTTATTTTAATAAGAGTCTACTAAAATACTGAAACAAAAATAAGGCCCCATATTATGATTTAATGTTTATTAATATCTGAAATCATAATGAAATACCGTGTTAATCTTGAGCTTTACTGTCTGCCTTGTTGCATTATTCTGTAACCACACCTTTAAAAAGGGGGTTCTTTTAATGGTTCTAAAGATAATGAATACTGTAAAGTGTGAATGCTGTAAATCTATGGTTTCTTAACCCCACTGAACCCAAAGAAGGTTCTTAAGAAGGTTTAAAGAAGCCTTCTTGGTATTATAAAAGATATTTTTAATATCAATCGCAATCTTATATCAATATCAGAAAGTTATGAGGTTATGAGGGTGAGGATCTGAAATAAGAGCCCATTTAAGGTTTATTCATATCTTAAATGTGTACAAATATAATTTGTTATATTTATATAGTAATATACTAATTGCAAAGTCCCCTGACGAAGATTTTGTTAATTTACTTACATTTAGAAAACCGTTTTTGACTGGATATGTTACAAATGACCATTGATTATAAAATATGCCTCAGATTAACTCTTTAAGCTATTCAGTTATTAATGTTACTATTATGAAATTTTGGAAAATGGACCCAACAAACTTACCATCTTTCTTTTTTCCTTCTTTCCTTGTATCATTCATCCTTTCTTTTTTCCTTCTTGGGCTTAAAATTAGGCTGGGCCTTAAGACTTACAGCTAAATTTGACATCCATGTTCATGCAACGCCATTTGCTGGAAGTGTTAAGAACATCCACAAGCCGTTGACACACAGAGGTGCTGTATTTACCTTTACCTCCGACGTTTTTCAGCGTCAAGCAAAACGAGCATGAAGGACCCTTCACTTTCAGCTCCTCGGAGCAAAACAGGAAGGACATGAAATTAAACAAAAGCTGCTTTGCAGCCTCGCGAGGAGCCGTCTTGCGAGGGTGGGATAATTCAAACATGGTGTGCGCCTGTTTATTGCACTCCAAAATAAAACAGGACACTTCTCACAAATCAGGTTCCAGCATACAGCGTTCCCACTCCGTTTATATGATCACAGTCCGAGGGGAAAAACTACGTAATGTGAGGATTTTCTCGTCTCTGCATCCCTTTCTCTTTCTTTAAAAAAGGCAGTTTCATTACCACAGGTGGGATTAGCGGAAGGGTATATTTAATTAAACTAATGCTCACACATGTGCGTCTAATTCCATGTTAAGTAACACTCATGTTCGGGAAAAAGGGTTTCCAAAGCTCTTTTCCCCTCTTTTTTCCCAACCTGGCCACTGGAATGTTAACACTGCCGTGTTAGTTTCAGTGGGTTTGGTGTGTTTGGTGTTAGCATGGGGAGAACGTCGGGTTTGTACCAGTATGTATTTTCCCCTCCAGATTACATCACTACACAAAGAGCAGCACATTTCTGTCCATTATACTTCGCAAAACTAACAAAAATTTCAAATTTATACTCATCACATATTCTTCTATCTGTCTACCTTTCTTTCTATCTTTCTTTGTTTCTTTCTTACCCTCTTTCTTTCTTTCCTTTTTTGCCTGTTACATTTTTTCTTTTTCTTTTGTTCTTTCTTTCGCCTTTCTTACCTTCTTTCTTTTCTCCCAGTTCCTTGATTCCTTGTTACATTATCTGTCTTTCTTTCTTTCTTTCTTTCTTTCTTCCTTAATTTTGATCTTCATTTTGACTTTCTTACCTTTTTTCTTTTTACTTTGTTTGTTACATTCTTTTTTTCTTTCATTTCCGTCCTGTTTTTCTTTTGTTTTTTCCTTCTTTAGCCTTTCTTACCTTCTTTTTTCTCTCCCTCTTTCCTTTTTATATCCTTTCTTTTATCTTTCTTACTTTTTCTTCCTGTTTTTGTTTCTTCTTTAATTTGAATGTCTTACCATCTTTCTTTTTTCCTTCTTTCCTTGAATCATTCATCCTTTCTTTTTTCCTTATTGCCTTCTTTCCTTCTTTTTCTTCATTCATTCTTTTCTTTCTTTTGTTCTTTCTTTCTTTCTTTTATTTCATTTAAGGCTCCTCATGCAGTATTGTTTTTAAATATTGTATCGTACCTCAAACGCAAAAAATTAAAAATACCACAATAACAAAAAGTTTTATTTAAAAATGAATTGTTAAGCAACACACCATCCTAAAAATCTCACAGAAGTCATCAAAAGAAACAGCGGTCGCGAATCTCTGACGTGAAGAGTGTGCAGTTTGGTGGGCTCGGGTATCTGAGAGTCAGCTGTTCCTCTCGCTGGCCTTGGAGGGGAGCTGGAAGCTCATTAAGCTGCTGAAACTCTGTTCCTGGTACTGCTGTATTCGTGTGCTCTTGTGTTAAGCTTAGTGGGGAAAAAGCAAAACAGTTTTGTCTTTGATGTTTTCTCTAAATACATGAAACATCAGACATTAATATTTTTTTCCAATTTAGTGTTTGTTTGGAAATGTTTACAATGGAAGTGTATGAGAAGAGTCTCTCTGTCTCTAGTGCATCTGAACATGTCTTCTGTCATTTGGTGAAAGTGATAATAATTAATGACCAAAAGCAATGATCCAAAATGACAAAAACATCTCATTCAGTTAATTTAAATTCAAAGCCACAAAAGTTACTATTTTGGAGAAATTTGATAAGACTGACATCACACACACGAACACACATACATATATTAGAGGTGGGCATAGATAATTTTTTTCTAACGCTGTTAATTGCATGGAATCTTGGCGTTAACGGCAGGGGTTTTTAATTACATTTACATTTATCAGACGCTTTTATCCAAAACGACTTCCATTCTCTAACTACAGGGGGCATTCTCTCCCTGAAGCAACTTGGGGTTAAGGGTCTTGCTCAGGGACCCAGTGGTGGTGCTGAAGGTAGAATTCGAACCTGTGACCTCTTGGTCCGGAGGCAAGTATCCTACCCACTGAGCTACCTCCACCTCCTAATTATCGGCGTTAATGCTGTTAACGCGAAGATTCCATCCGATTAACGGCGTTAAAAATTTTTAATCGATGCCCACCTCTAATATATATATATATATATACATATATATATATATATGTACACTACTGGTCAAAAGTTTTACAACATCCCTGGGTTTCAAGCTTTTTTTAAATTAATGTTCAGTCAGTTCAAGTCCAATAAACAGCATGAAATAGTAGGGAGGACAGAACTGAAGTGCGAGGGGTTTAAAAATGGCGAGGTTACCCGGAAGTGGGAAATAATTGTGGAGCTTTTGGTCGGGTTCGTCCTACAGAAAGATAGTGACCCAAAACAGAAAAACTGGGGTGTTCTAAAACTTTTGAGAGGTTGTGTATATATTGATCCAAACATAAACAATATGAACAACTCCAATTATTATGATCAGTTATTATCAGCATTTATTGTCGATTTTGAAGCTCCAATAAAGTAACATGTAAGTAAGTTCAGAACATTTATGTTCATCTGACAGAGGCCTATAAAAAGGGCTGATGTGCTTATCAGCCCTGTGGGCAACTAAAACTCTTACCTTTCCCACAGTTGTGAACTCTAGCTTAAAGCTATTTTAAGACTTCATACATAACTTACAACACCCTGCAAACACACACACACACACACAAACACTGATATATATGTATATGTAACGCACCGCTCTACATTCAGCAAGTAATCCTATAAACTGTTGGTATCAGTCCTGGAGGAAAAGGCCTACGTGTTCGGAAAAGAAAGAAAACAGTACAAATTTCCTACATCTCAAATCAACAGTCGGGCTATTTAATCCTAATCTCTCTGGAAATCCTCGACAAGGAAGTCGACTTCCCTCCCTCGGTACAGAGGGAAACGATTTCCAGGGATAAGTTTGGATAAACGTATCGGTTTTGAGGAGCACATGTTTTTTTTTCTTTACGTTGGGCTAAAGTAAACATAGTTTGTTGGATATTTGTTTGGGGCTGAGCAAAGGGGTCAGGCCTATCAGCGTTATAGGAAGAGCGGCATGGAGGTTTGGTTTTATAGCACTGTGTTAATGGGCTCTGTGTCTTTTGCTGTTATGTAAATACGACTCACTTGCTCCTGCCGTTTGAAGTCCTACTCTGGACAGACTGAGCCAATTTCTGTATCAGGGAAATGTTTAAACAGCTGTTTGTCAGAGTATTGGATATCTCACAGAGTTTTGCCTCTTCTTTATCTTTTTGCACCCCCCCCCCCTTACGGATAGGGCAAAATACAGAAACTGCATGCATTACCATGAAAAAATGTGAAGAATGATTGAATGGCTGCTATAAAACCAGTTTTTGGAGATAAGCATACTTTCTTTGTGTGAAAAAGAAATGTTTGCATCACAGAAATGATCTTCTTATTCTGAAATGATCATCAACACTATACTGCTGTACCATCAGGGGGCATGAATTCACAGGCTCTTGCCAAGCTGAGTGTGTAACTTTTTATTTTTAATTAAACCTTAACAGTGACACATGTCTCGTTTTTTACTGACCTGAGCTTTAGTGTCTTGAGGTCTGTGTATGAGTCTGCTGTGTGTATTGCTCCTCATTTGTTTCTCTGTGTTTGTGTGTCTTTAAGTTTTGTAGCATTGGAGATGCCATTTCCGTGACATCACAGACTCCAAAACACACTTTGAAGGTGACTGGACCGTTCTCTCTTTTACGCCCCATATATTACAGAACTGACTCGACCACAAAACTTGACTTTTAAAATGACCAATACTTGGCCCCTGATCAACCAATAAAAAACGCATATTTGCCTGCACTGCAGGGGATAGTAACAGACATTTCGACATTGGAGCCATGCCCATACTTCAAAATCTGCAAGAGGAAAATAGGTGCCAAATTCATCAACAACAACCACAACAACAACAATAATAATAAAAACAACAGCAATAATAATAATAATAATAATAATAATAATAAAACATTACAACAGTAGTGCGATTGCTAATGCATTATTCAGCATACCACAACATGTCAAGACATGTTTGGCATGTGTAATTTGTTTCTTTTGCTTTGCATTGGTGCGACATGACTTATGTACAGTTGTAACCAGATGTTTGAACATCACGGACCAAATTATTTCGTTGATTTTCTAGGGAGTTTGAGGCACCTTGCACTTATCCTGCTAAAAGAGGCCGCCTCCATTGGGAAACACAAGGGGTGAACTTGGTCTGCAGTGATGTTAGGGTAGGTGGTCCATATCAATGTATGAATGTAGGACCCAAAATTACCCAGCAGATCATGACCATGCCTCAATGTAGGAGACAAAAATGGCAACCTCCTTAAATCGCTCCATGGCCCAGTTCTGATGGTCATGTTCCCATTGTAGACTTTCAGTGGTCAGCTTGGGTATCGTTTTAAGTACATACTGTAAGTTAACACACCCTCCAAATGGAACACATTTATGGTGGTGTTCTGTAAATTTAAGAACACAGTTTATGTTTTCATTGTGCTCTGTACACTGTACTTTGTACAAATGACAATAAACTTCAACTCAACTCATGTTTCTGAATTAAACATCTTAAGAGATGTTAATAATTTTTCACACAGGCCATAGCTTATGTTTTTTCACCCCAATATGTTCATTAAAATGTGTAGCTGTGTATTTATGTGTGAAAAAACACATGATCAAGTGAAAACATTTGTGTATATGTCATATGTGACCGCATACTAGCTGCACTTCCCTTGTGAAATAGTCCAGCGGTGGCAGAAATACACTGAAAAGTTGTCAACCTCCATAAAAGAAGAAGAAGCTGCTGCAGCATGTAGCATGACTGCTCTGTGTTTTTCCCTCGTATTTTAGTGTTTAACCCCGCCCCCACCGCCCCCCCCATTTTCAGCAGTTATCTCAGTTTATTTAGTATTAGTAAGCTGTGCTCTGTCTAAACATGTGGGTGGAGGAAGTTATTTCAACGTTTCTTTTGTGTACGAGTCTTGGTTTTGTCTTGTTGCATGCTGCAAATGCTAACTGCTAATGCTAATGGTTCTTTGGGCAATTAAGTTTTCTGATTCTGATTATTTATTTACCATTACAGTACTTTACAGTACATTACTCAGTTTTTTACCATTAAACTGAGTTGAAATGAAATTAAAGTGTTATAGGAGCAGGTTTGGCGGCATATTTAGGATTTACACTATAAAAATAAGCATTTTTACGCTTTTTTTTTAACCAAAACACAACAACGCGGTTTTTCACTACTCGCGGCTGCTCGTTGAACATAACCCCGCAAAAAGCGGGGGATTACTGTACACCACAAATTGACATCATGAAAACGTGCATTTCTACACACTTTATGCACCTTAAACTGCACCTCAACTGCACAGTTGGTAAGTGATATAAAATAGATACTGATTTAATACTGCATTCATACTGCATAGGGAAAAAATGCTTACACTTGGGGTCATTATGAAACCATTTTAAGCATAAAAACTGAAAAAAAAGTAAACCTTGGACTCTTGAAAGTTGCCAATCCTGATTCAGGGTAAAGTGGAGGGGGTAAAGGGTGAGAATTGTATAATTTTTCACTGGCCTGTCGTTTTAAAGCTGTATTATCAGACACTTTTGTCAGTTTACGTGAGATAATGTCTTCGCCCCGTGTGGCTATTATTAAAGCATCGAAGTTAGTTTCCATGTTTTGATTTAGAGCTTCAGGGTTTTATGTGCTTGTGACGACTCTCGCCTGTTTGCAGCTTCCCCCAACGCTCCCCCCATTACAACGCTCATCTGGTGGTTTTCTGTAGGCTACATGCACATGCAGACAGGAAACCAACGTGTCGGTGTCTGACACTGATCCTTATCAAATCATTTGCTGATCAGTGACATGATCTGCTCGTTTACCATAAAGTCTGCTCTCACACCATGGCCTATTAATATATTCACCTCTAGGAACCAGCAAAGATGACCTGCTTCCTTTTTTATATATAAAAAACAGCCTGTTTCTTGAACAAACTGTTCTTAGTAAACCCCAGCTAAAAACATTGCACAGAACCTCCAATATGTTACATTTCCTTCAATATGTTCAATTCAACAAAGAAATAACATCTGAACATTAAAATGTGTCAGTGTGTGTTCTCTTTTTTTGCTGAAAAACGTGTGGAATTTACGAATTTTGCATAAAAATGTGCAAAAAAGTACATTCAAAAACCTGATTGCATGAAAACGTGCATATGTGTAGGGGAGACTGGGGATGGTTGTAACATTTTTGACATTTCTGTCTGTATCTTAGAGCTCCTTTAATCTAGTGTGGTCAAACTGGTTACATGTGTCTGTTATTAAATGGTGTACCTGTTATCTCTGCAAGGCAAAAAGAAAGTAGATAGTCTCAAACACAAGGGATGAAGTGCTACAATTCACCCCATAGTCTGGGTAAGTTGTAACATAGCCTGCGTTTGAAATATAACGTTAGGAAAGAAGGATTCTGTCAAAAACTTGATACTGATACAAAGTAATCTGCATAACGCAAGCATAAGAACACAATGCATGCACTGCCAATAGCATTGACTGCATAGAGACCAGCACACTTCTTTCTGCTGATGTCATCTTCCAACTGTTTCAAATGTCTTTTGCAGTTAAGCCTCCTTATCACCACATTAGCATGTTACAACCATCCCCGGTCTCCCCTATGTATGCGACTAAACATTTTTCCACTTCCAGTGTAAATTATATGTGACTTTACTATCAGTTCTGTTATTTTTACTTTAAAAAAATGGTAATTGACATAAACTGTATATCCTGTGTATTCTTTTTCTTGTTGAAAAAACTGACTTTGCATGAAAATGTACAAAAGCATCATCACACATGAAAACATGTGTGATTGTATGAAAACATGTGCGTATGTGTATGTATCTTATGTGACCATATACTATTTGCACTTCTAACATGAAGTACACCGTAATTTACGGGCAGTAAAGGATGTGTAATTATTTTCAAAACAAAACATGTTATCTGAACTAAATCCCCAGCTACAGTAATGGGTAAACTGAAAATACACCTTTCATTTGACATGCATTTTTGCTATGATGCACTTTACAGTAACTTGCATCCGTAATAAAAACAACTTGGTGGTGGGGGTGGGGGTGGGGGGGATAAGATACTGTATTTTCACCGACCAGCATCACCCTCCCCATGAGGCTTATCTAACTCCTTGGATTCTAATCTCTCGACCTTGGATGCCAATCTCAATTTCAGTGAGGGCTGGTGAAATGTCCTTGAGATGTAATTGCTGACTTTCTGGCTGCAGTGAACACTTCATGACTTTAATAATCTGCCTGGTTACCACATTTGCCTAAGTAAGTTGCTGTTATCAGATTATACGTGCTTGATCAGAGCCACATGCTAAGGCTTATTGATTATATCTCGGCATGGGCTTTATGCTCGTATGTTCGTATGCTCTCTAACTGGATTTCCAGTTGGGCTGTGTGAGGGGTGACCTAACCCATGCGGCAGAAACCGTCCTGGGCCTGTGCTTTAGTGCTTTGCTTATTATTATTATGGCAATTACCCCTTTTCCACTACACTGGTGCTGGTGCCAGGAACCGGCCCGCATTTAAACCAGACAGGAGCTCAGCGGGAGTCCAATACGTGACAGGCCACGCCCACTAAACAGAAACAAACATGGCCGAACTTAGGTCCTGCTTGCTGGTTATTCTCCAAACTTTGAGGATTTATTTCAGTCTAAATGCAGCGTATGCAGCTTGTAATTACCGTTGGAAGAGATCGACATAAATGACGATTGTGTAAGACTCCGCCCACCGCTCATGACGTCACAGGTTCTCGCTACGAGACAAGCAGGGTTTAGGCGCCGGTTCGGTGCTTGTTTTAAGAACCAGCACCAATATTTTTCTGTGGAAATGCGCGGCACTGGTTCCAAAATTGGGAACCGGCACAGGAACCAGTGCAGTTAAAAAGGGCTAAATAACAATTTAACAAAATAACAAAAAAAACAAAAAAAAAACCCTACGCTTTCACCAGTATCACAGGTTTTGGTGTAGGAAGCATGCAATTCTTCCTTTAGCTCACAAGATTCTGTTTACCAATAACGACTCGTCTCCTTTTTTTTGGCAGTGTATATTTTGTTGAGAGGTAGAGAATAGAACAAGCTTTAAAATGCATCAGTTCTAGATTACATGCATTTAAGTTACATGCGTTTATTTCTTTCTAGTGATTGAAACCTTCTTCATTATCTTTGGTAACAATTTATGTATCATGTGCTTATTTAGTGTCCATAACATATGTGAGGACTGCCCGTTCTCATGGTGGTCTATTAATCTCGATTAGATTAGTCTTAAATTAGATCAAATTAGGTTAGATAACACACATTTATTTCTCTGCAGCTAGAAATAAGGAATATTCAGATTCAGATTCATATCTCTACAGGAATTGCAGAGTGCTAAACACATTATCCGTGAAAGCCTTAACTAAAAAAATAATGGCAGCTATGTAAATATAAAGTACATTTTGCATGATTAAATCATAAGCTAGCTACATTTACAAGCAAGTTATTTTTTAAGCCAGTGTTTAGTTGTAATGAGCACAGAAAACGGACCCAACCGCAGAGCACGTAACTGAGAACAATTTAATATAGACAACACAAAACAAACACGACAAAGAGTCCAGCAGGCAAAAGGGTAATCCAAAATCCAGAA